>JXSR01S020651.1:25817-38939 GCA_000969725.1 Ophiothrix spiculata
CCACAAAAAAAAAACAAAAACACCAGAATACTCACGGAAAACCAGAAACAAACTTGTTTCTTTTATTTTGCCCAATACACCAAACTATCAAACTATATAGTCATACACAATTTTTTCACAACGATTAAATTTCAGGATTTAATTACACAAATGGTATTAGAAAAGGATACTTCTAAAAAAATGAAAAGAAAGATAAATATTTTAAAAGATACTAATATATCCTTCAGACATACTTACTGCTTTAAGTAAGTCTTGAAATATATTGCTTTATTCAGTACATCTATATTTTTAAAATTAAGGGTCATAAAATTATGAGCAGATTAAGTTAAATTAAACTATTACCACAAACTACATAAAATTCAATTTGATTTTTATTGCGAGTACAGTAAACATCATATATTACAATTTCAAATGAGAATCTTATTCTTATGTAAGTCTTGGAAGTCAATATGTATATCAAATTCCTATAATCAGTTTGGAAATGTATATTGTTTTTTTTTTTAAAGAACCAACTGACTTGAAAGACAAAAAAAATAAGAACAAACTGGCGCATTAAGTAGTTAGAATAAGTATCAACTGTCATTTTGAGTCCAATTTAATCTTGGTTTTGAATCTGTAATTAATTATTTTGCCAAATCCAGGTTAATTATTTAAATTATTGGTTCACCTTTTTATGTGTAATATAAATAAAGGTTTTTAAAAATCTACTGACCTGATAGACTGAAATATGCCAGAACAAACTGGCACAAGTAGTTAGAATTAGTAACAACTGTCATTTTAAGTCCAATTTAGTCTTGGTTATTTTTTTGAATCTAGGTTTATTATTTAAATTATTGGTTCAACTTTTTATTTGTAATATAAATAAGGGTTTTTAAGAATCTACTGACCCGATAGACCAAAAATATGAAACTGGCAGACTAAGTAGTTAGAGATAGTAACAACTGTCATTTTGAATCCACTTTAATCTTAGTTTTGATTCTGTAATTAATTATTTTGTCGAATCCAGGTTTATTATTTTTAAATTATTTGTTCCACTTTTTATTTATGTTCCTTACAAAATATGGAGCACAAGACCTAATGTCTAGACATGGTGGATATATTCCAATTCAATTTGATAGAAAATGTCTTTGATCAACTTTACGATTCTGAGGTGGGTTATCTACAAGAAACATTGGATCCAGCTCATCAATGTACAAAGTGAAACCATATTGACATTTATAGCCAATGGTTTGAAAAATTATATCAAAATGATGAGATTATGGCATCCTGGTAACCATTTTTAATCTTGCACCAATTCATACATTTCCTTACGACTATGTACTTGAAATTAAAAACAGTTTTATCCACACAAACTTCGTTGAAGTCAATTTCAAGACAAAGGTTTTGGGGGAATTTTGACATTGATACTTGTGGAAAAAGACATTATCAGATCTTGCGGAAACTATTCAGATGTTCCCCTAGCAGCCCAGGAAAATATTTAGTTGTAGGTTCATAATCTGTAGCAAGACTGACATTTTCCAATCCCAAATTGAAGCTTCACCCATCAACCCGGCACGAAGTCACACTAAATACCTACATCATTGGGTACATGTCAGACAACTAGAGTTCATCTTCCAAGTTCATCTGAGATGTCTTGATCAGAATGGTACAGACAAATAACTGTCAGGAGTAATTTGTCTTCCTGACATTTTGATGGAGATGGGGAGCTATTTTGATGTGTATTTGAGCTATTTTGATGCGTATTTAACTTGATCTTTCTATCAGCATGTAATTAAATATAAATGGGATATGTTAGGATACCATGACACTGATGCCAGATTTATACTGTAATTGTTGAAACAAATGCAGGAAACCTTGAACAGGTGGTTCTTTGGTAGTGGAAATGGTCACAATACTTCTTATAACCGGCTGCAACTGGCGTAGTGGCGATATTTGACCAATCTGAAAGAACTTGTAACATTTTTTTTTGCTAAACTGTATACATAAGTTGTTAGAAAATCATTGTTAAAAATCTTCAGTATGTTATTAGCGAATTCATAGCTGGTCGTACAGTCAATTATGACCAAAGCTTAAAACTTGTGTTTATAGACAGGGCTCAAAATAGGGGATCCTATTTGCCAGTAGTCCAAAGTTTTCATTAACAGCCTGGCCTATGCATTTGTTCCTTTGTAGAAATTGCTCTTTAATAACTACATACCCTTACAGGAATAAGGTTTTTGACCCTAGGGAATGTAAAAAAAAGTCACTTAGATGGTTTCAGTCCATTACAACAATAGATTTTGATGACCTATAAAGACTAAAGAGCCCTTGAAACATTTGACCTAAAATCTTAAAAGCACTTGGACTTAAAAAACGTAAAAATTACATGAACTGAAACGGCATTCTGTGAATGTTATCAAAATCAGTAATCTGACAACAAATTGAATTGCCTGGACTGACCATTATTAATTTTTCACTAATGAAGTATCTCTATTTACCATGTGTATGCCATGGCTATCACATCTTTTCAGAAATCTTTGCAAATAAAACAACTCATTTACTAGCTGACATTGGCTTTGAGCTGACCAGCCCTTGATCCAACACTGAACAAAAATCTTTTCATTGGCCCTTCAAAACAATCAGATTTTTAATAGAACAATTTACTTAGTACTCAATTGAACAAAAAACTGAAAGTATTTCATTCAATTGCCTGCTCTTTGATTTGTACGAGCCTTTTGATTGGTAATTATTTGCACACCTTTGTCAAGGAATTTACATTGAAAATCTTACACTTGATTCATAATGATACTTATAGAAATGTTGATTTTAGAAAAGTGTCATTATTAAACTTCATTTTTTCAAGTCAAAGACTTCATATGATCAGAGAATGAAAGTGATAGTCAGAATTGAAACATGAAAGTGTTGTTACTATGTGTAGCCTGTCACCATATTTTCTTTCGATTTTTTAAGTCATCTTCTTTTTCTTTTTTAATCTTCTACTAATGACATTAAAAATGAAATATGCTAAAATTAGTATCTCTTTCATGTCTTCTTAGTTTTCTAAAATGAAAACGTAAAATGTGGAAATCTTTATCAAAATATTGGATTTTCCTTCAAACTATGCCAATATTACTATAGTATTCCATATTTCGGTAATGAAATCCTGCAAGCCAACACTTCATTTCTGACTCCCAACAAATTGAATTCCACAATTCCAAAATGTAACTTACAAAAATCAATACTCCGCTAATGAAATTTAGTCGCTCTACAGAGGCAAACTACACAGCTTAATTTCAGAAAATTGAAACTTGCTTTATTTCTTTTGGTTTTTATGTCTAGGAAGTTACGGATTTGATTTCATTGCGAGGATTTCGCTCTTGCCTTCAGAGCATTGCACAGCTTGTCAACTGATTCTATAAGACCTTGCAATGGTGTCTTTAAGTAGCTATAAGAACTATTTACAAAGGAGATTTGCATTCCACGTTTTACAGATAATAATTACTTATCTTTACATCAAAGTGTTGATTATCGGATTCAAGAAGCTCCTTTATCACTACTTAACATTTTATGATATCAAATGCCATTGTTTTCACCTTGGATCAAGTGATTTGATGTTAAATATTTGATAATAATGTGACAATTGATGTAGTCTATCATAGTTGTTTGAAGATTTTTGAGTGTGTCTATGTCTGAAAACTTGCACAACCAATAATATTGAAATAAAACTGCTAGACCTCTTGTTACCAAGGATTAACACATGAAAACTGAAAATAGCTGATGATCTAATTAATATTTTGATATAATATAAAAAAAAAACTAAAGAGAGCTCTCAGCCTATATAAAAAGAGATTGATGAACAAATATAAATCTGAGAACTTCGCATAATTCAAGATGCAATTTTCAAAACCAGAAGTAAGGTATACTTATCACCAACACACAATATTTAGCACATATACAAATAGTACCCTATCACGTCTCCATATTGGAGCCTATCACAGTAAACCAATCCTATAGTGTTATAGCTATAGTAAACAGAACGTGGGACATCTGGTGATCCAAAAGGATCACATTTAGGCTGCAGACACGCTAGTCATGTAAACACGGCTTAGTATTATGCCCACCAAAACTTGCGCTACAAACAAGCTAGCCATGTAAACAAAGCTTAATATCGTGCCCACAAAGCTTATAAATATCACTCTTGATGCCGGGCACAAGTCCTATAGGTACTAAGTAATACACAATACTAGACGGTTGGTTGACGAAAAGATATGATCATAACACAACCTACTTTTGTTCAAAAACGACCCATTTTGAATTGATCGCTTCTTCAATTTATCAAAATAGCTTTTCTTCTAAATCCAAACTTCACTCTAATGGAGTATTATCTGTCTTTGTGATATGTAGATCCATAATTTTCCCTTAGGAGTGCAAAGAGAGAACATTGGAAAGTTTTAAGAGGCAAAATATACAAAGAGAATTGATTCAAAACAAGCACTGGAGCAAATTTGGAAGCCTTTGAGAATTCTACACCCGCATCACTTTGTGAAACAAAGAACACTTTTACATTAAACTTGTGTAATAGAAACAGAAATCCATTTGTGATTCAAGTTCCTTTCCATTGAAGGGCCCCAGTAAATAAGGGCTTTTGAAGCTTAAAAATGCTGTTTTCCCCAATTGCACTTGTTAAACATTGAGCTTTCTGGGACAAAGAAATTTGTTCATACAAAGAAGTCTGAGACTAGGGTAACTGCACCATGCTGCTAAAGTCAGTGAAATATTGGTAAAAAAGTTTGAATGAAACATCTTAAAATAACATCAACTTAGAAGTATTTTTTATAAGCTACAACTTTTGAGAGCAGGGATCGTTTGTAACACAATTATTCACAAAATTGATAATTTTATCACGTGACTCAGTTCCCGCTCCAGCGTCTACCAGCTCATCCCAGCAGTGCTGATGAAGAGTTCCTAGGATGAGGCCCGAAAATTTCACTCACGTAAGTGAATTTTCATTTTACTGCTTGTGTGAATTAGTTTAAAATATTCATACAATTATGACAATTTTATTGGTGGATAATTAATTTTGATACTTTGTTGAATTTTAATATGAATGAATATGGATAATTGACTGGAGGTCCAAACAACTTTCATAATTTTATAAATCTTTAAATTTGTATATTACGCCCCTCTACAAATAGCAGAATCAATATATACAGCAAAACATGTTCTAAGATTGTATTGGAGGAAACAAAACAAAAACCATATGATCATTGAACTCAATTGTCAATAACAGGAACATAATGAAGTGTGCTTACATCAAGTTGAAAATACTTAACCATCAAATTTTGCTGGCATCTTAATTTTGCAAACAATAAAATTTATCAAAACGAAATGCAACTAAAATAAATCTTAACATTGATAAAAATGACAAAATGACAAAATTTATAGAGAAATCAAAATGCTCACAAAAATTTAGGTGTTGAAATTTCTCTGAATTTTCACAAGCCATGAAATTAAAGTAAGCTTAATTTTCCAGAAGGAAATCTTGGATATTGGTACTTGGAGACTGAGATATTTGCATTTAAACAAAGCAAGCGAGGTATAAAATGAGCAACAGATGCCTCGTAGACATTCTAGAAATATTTGAATTGAAAAAAGTAAAGATCCAAGTTTGTAAGGCACGGCACCTCGTTTCTGCATTCTTCACTAAAACAATTCATCCTACTATCAAAAAGTGCATGCAACCCCACTTTGCTACCCAATAGGGCTGTAAGTTCATTAACCATTTCAGGTAACTGAATGAGTATTGATTTAGAAAATCGGTGCATCGCATCATCTGTTTTAACATACTAGCATACTATTCTAAGATGCTCAGAACATGCCGCATGCTTGCGATAGATCTGCACAAGTCACTAGGCAAAAAGCTTTCTTCTTTTACTTCATTAATTTCATCAGTGGTTATGTGTTTTGTTTATTTCATGATGAATTATCTGCCTGCTTATTAATGGCTGTTGTAAATGAAATATAATTCAGAGAAATTCTTCAATATTATAAGATAGTTAAGGTTTTTAATATTTTCAAAATGTCAGTAGAATTGCTAGTTGCTTAATATGAGAGAGAAAATATTGTTATCATGCAAAATACTTGTAGTAAATTCACTATGAACATTAAGCAATCTAACATTTTAATTATCTTGATTTTTTACAAAATATAGAGAGAACTATCTTCACACAAATGGCATTTAAATGGTATATGTACTGCACTAAAATTTGAATAAAGAACAAATTTGAATAAAATCATCTAATATAAGTGTAATATTATATGATTGTTAAATGTATGTGTCAAATCATTTTCAGCGAATAATCAACTTCATTTTCAATAAATTCAAATCGAACTCAATCAAACAAACATGGCAGAATGTAGGGGAGACAAATTACTCTTTGCATACAAGTGTCTATCCAAATCAATATCACATCCACAGAAGCAACAGTTTAACAAGACAATTCTCATTAGATCACTTTGATAATGTCTCCATTCCCCATTGAATAGGCTCCATATATCTGCCCCTGCTATTACTATCCATTACTGGGGAAACCAAACGAAACCAAGTTCACTCTATCATATACGGAAGAGATCATTTTCTCCCATAATTTCTACAAGTGAAAAATGGAGTATGTGTTTCTTATGTGGAAATGCTTATATGCCAAGGCAGTCAATTGTAAAATTACATTAATGATTTCATTATCGTGTTAGAATATCAAATAATTTTGATGCAAAAATAGAATTGAGTAACAGGAATTTTAAATGATCAAAATAACATTTTCATCTCAGCATAAAATGTTAACCCTTTTGATCCGATAAAACACCTGAGTGTTTCCAAAGGAGCTTATGAGAGAACGCTCAAGCCTTCCAATTGGTATCGAGTATAAATTAATTCAGTGTGGGCTATAAACACCTATATTGCAATTCAGGATCGAAAGGGTTAAACAAAAAGACAGTATCATATTTTTTTAAAGCAACATTCATGGTTTTACTTTTATGTCAAAAATACTATTATGCCAACAACATAATTTGTTCAAAATACTTTACGATTAACGAGTTGTGATTTTAAATCAAAATGCCAATCATCCCAATTAACCTCCATAGTTACAATAATCAAAAACTCTCAAACAAGTTTAAACTTTAATCAGCAAAACTGGAGTATCACATTCAGAAATCTCTTAAAAAGAGAGCTGGAAATTCACAAGACGGCGGTACTGTCTATATGATTTTCTTCAAATTTGAGCAAAATAAAACCTCTGTGCAATTAACACTTCAGAAACAACATTGCCGGTAGGTATATTACATTATTAGCACATTGTAGGACTATATTATGAGAAGCATATGTCACTAATAATACATCATCTAATTCATAATCAGTAGTGATACAAAAAGAATTTATACTGTCATTATAGGAATATGTGTGCCGTTTTACTTGCGAACACATTATAAAATGTCTGGTATATGATCAACAACCTTTTGAGTTTCAACAAGTTGTAATTTGCTATTGTTCGATATGATGTAGCATTTATCCAACTTCTTCAGACACGCTCTTTTTATATGCATTGAACTTCAACATTTTTTCCAAAAACTGGTGGAGAAATATTTGATTTGATAAACTCTTTATACAAAATTTTGAAAATCAAGGAAGGAAGCTTAAAAGTATTTTAACCCAATTTTGAAACCGAAATTAAAAACTAACCAACTAGTATATTGTCTTTAGCAAAGACATCATACAGAACAATATGAAAGCAAACTAAAAGTTATTTTTTCCTTTTTTCTCATAAACAAAATCAAAATTCCAATTCAAAGTAAACTCAAAACATGTTGCTCATTAGCTAGTCTTCAAATGCAACCACCCTTGGATAACCCCAGCCATTACACATTAAACAGTTTACTGATTTGAGGTAATTAGATTAAGTGAAGCTCTATTTATGTTCAATTGCTTCCTTAATTAATATTGACATTATGTACATTGCTAATGCATTAAGTAAGCTTAATAACGCACAACAAGTAAACAGTACACAGAAGCTTAGAGAAGGGAAGGATGTTCGTCAAGTGGCACATATGAACAGCAGCTACGGATTGATTCTGTGGTTTAGAGGAGATGCAAACCGGCAAAACACAAGATCAATCAATTGGTTTGTTTTGATAGTTTTGCAGAGAAAACAATTTGATACTTGATGGAGAATCAATAATGATGCAGTTGGTCAAATGATACTAAAAAACTGTAAAATCACTAAAGTAAAAAGAAAATGGAGAAAACATTACACCTCTTCCATTTGACTTATGCAGCATACAGAATACATGGGTTGAATTTGGTTTTCCATTTACAATTTCATACTTACGTTTAGTGATCTATGTCAGCACACTGTAATACTACTAATCAATTGCACCGTGTTATAACTTTTCATGCATGTAACAAAATCTCATAAATGAATTCTGTCTCATGTTGCAATTCTATTTCCAATATCATCTCACTTTCGCTAGTCTTAACCAATCCATATGATTCTTAATGCAACACTAACTCTATCCAACATGTATAAGCCAAATTTCCGTGCAATGATCAGGAAACTGAGCTTATGTGATTGTATTCTTAAAATAATAATACCGCCTATTTCGTTTTCATCAGGATAGCGTTATATTTTTCTTTATGCAAATACTGCTTTAGTCATCGGAACAAGGATACTTATCAGTATCTGAACTCAAAGTATACTTATTCCCAGCCATCACTGACAGATTAAACATTCTTTCGTTTGTAGTTTCCAAAGTTAAGGAATTATTTCCTTTCTACTTTGATATAAAACTTTCACAAGATTTACAGCTCAACCAACATTTGAAATATCAATGACCTAAAAACATAAACATATCGTAAAGTCAGCGACCAAAACTAAATACACAGACTATAACCTAATTAAGATCTTGTTACAAGATTTTAGTCAGATTAAGTAACTGTATAGATACTAGATATGACCTGAACAAGTAGCTTGATATCGTTATGCTTATATTCCGTGCGAATTTAAACACCGTCTTGTTATCGAGCCGTGAAGTATGGTGCTCGCAATGAGTTCAATGGCCTTTCTCAAAGTCATACGGAGGATTTAAGACATATACGCTTTCGTCGATTTTTCCACAATATGTTGTTTGGATACTTACAAGCTTGAGCATAGTAGCACTGTGCATAAAAGCGGGTGACAATTCCTCATAGCATTTTCAAATATTTTGATATTAAATAAAAAAAGACTCTTTAAACTTCTTTGAGTTGAGAATGGAAATGATGCGACAGATAGCGATTACATGTGAAGCGGAAAATCTTCAATATGATACTGATAGATGATGTTATTTCAACGGATTTCAAGGAGATTCTTTGGCTTGTGTATATTGATATAGCACTTATAAGAAAATCCATCTCGATTTCCTTTAAAAATATCACAGTTGCGATTCAAGTATGCATTTGGTTTTATGACTTGTCTCAGATGATAATAATTGCCATGTATATTCTGTGAACAATTTGCGACAGGATATGTTTGTACTGTGTAACATCAACATAAAAAATAAGCTTCTAGCACAAGACAAAGGAAAAAATAACCACAATCTTGTCCACACATCCCTTTATTTTTTTAACAATCAATGCCTTGGCACAGAAATCAGACCAGGGCAGAAAAGCGGCCAAGTTGATCGACGGAAAGCTTGCGGGCACCGACACCTGAAAGTTGATCTAATATCCAATCCACCGATCTGTTTGTGTAATGTATCTAGTAACTGGAAAGGCTACCATTCACCATTGGTAGAATGTCTAGCTAGTCCAATACATGAGGCACCTTGACTCTCAGTCTATCTGCTATAACATATATTGACAATGACAAATTAGAGAAACGGGTCAGGCTTTCTAGGTTAACCAAATTAGACGTAGTCCAAATTGGACAACCCACTTTTACTTTCCTCTTATATGCCCTGTCAAAGTCGATTGTATTCTGACGTTTCATTGCAATCACAGAACTACGATCTCTTGTTGGAAACATCAAGGAAATATATACCTGATTAGCTGGACTACTTTAGATGCAAAGTCCTCCATTTCTACCCTGAAGCTTACAGATGTTGTTGAACTGTTGCATAGTATCAGATAAGTGAAGAAAAAGTCAAGTGTAAAGACAGTAGTTTCCAACTTTTAGATCTAATTCTTCATTACCAACTTACGAAATTTGCTTATCTTCTTCAGAATATAATGCATCCATATATGACATGAAAGAAATGTCAAATTTGAATGAATGTGACCATCAACATCATATCTGATGGATATAAAAGATATGAAAAATTAACATATGATGAACATGTTTTGAAAGCATTTATGTAATCAAAAAACAATTGAAAGTATTGCAGTGATATATTTTCTAGGCGCCTATTCACATATCTGTATGTTAAGCTTGAGACAGAAAACTGGTATTGGTCGCCAGTCCAGATGTTTTGCCATTATGGAGCCCTGAGACAAGATGGCTTCAGTATAATTCAAAATGCTTCTATCTCATTATTCAAAGTATGTAATAATAGAAGATGGATGCATTTAGTATCATTGGTTATGTGAGCGCAAGAAAGTCGTATCTGCAATAGCTGCCATTTGTCATAAATTTGGTTTGCACACTGTATAATCTCCAGTCTTGGGTCAGTGGTTCTTGAAATGGTTCTTCAGGTGACACCGTCACCTGAAGAACCATTTCAAGAACCACTGACATAAGACAGTGGAATTTTGAGGGATTTTTCACATTCTTGTGACAAGTGGTAAAATAGACATAACTCAGGGCAGCCATAATTTGCCGATACGACTTTCTTGCATTCATATAACGAATTGAGATAATTATATTCCAGGCTAAATTACCTCACCAATCTCTCTCTATTAATGTCTTTGCTCATTTATATCACCAAAGATAAAAGCTTGACATTCATTTAAATTACCAAAGATAACGGCTTAATATTCCAATTCGTACATTGGTACTGTAATTAAAAGATTGACACTTCGCCAATGTTTTAACTATTTTATCATGATTTAAGATAACATATCTATTATGTAATTATATAAATCAATGATGCTGTTTCACACGTGTTGTACAAGGCAAAGGTGTGAGACCCTTTATAAGCTTGAAACTTCAGATACCAAACACAAATCCGCATCCATCATTGCCCATTACGGAGAAAAAAATCCCCATTTGCAGTCAAAATATTTACTAATAGAATTGAAAGGGTCTTGCTGACGAATAAATTGTACATCAGAGCCATTAACTACTACTTGTACTGAGCTAGTAGTTTGCTGTTTTAACACAGACATATATTCCTTTGTTATTCTTAAGAAGGCCTAGTCTTGCTCTGAGTCTTAATCTAAGATGCCTTTCTGTGTCGACTCACCCCGAAAGGGGGGACTTTGCGATAGAACACTTTTCAAGAAACAGGTGAAAATAGGCAGCAAAAAATAAAGAAAATAATAAGACGTTCCAGGAGATTTTCTGTTGTAAAATTTGATCACCTTGATCAATTTCTACAAGCAAGGTGTCATTTCAAAGCTTAGAAAATGCTGCAACAGCTAAAATGAAAAAATCAAAATTGATATCATCTGCACAGTCCCCCCTTTCGGGTTGAGCCATCACATATAACTCTGGAGCTATACATATTGAGTGGCTAGTGCAAATGATACATTTTCACACTCAACTTGTACAAACAATAAAAGACAATTTGTAAGCTTAAATGATAAAATGCACTTTTTAAACGTTACATATTAATTTTTGTCTATCATCTGTTTGACAAATTCAATCTATTTTATCAAAAATCTCATTTTCATATAAAAATGATATAGGTATAACATGCTATACTTTGATGATACTGTAACTAATGACTATTAGAGACAAGTAATTGAACCGTAGCCAGCATAATTGGAATTAATTGATATGACAAAGCTCAAACATTAGACCTATTAAGCCATTCAAAAACATGAAAAACATATAAGGATTGTCTTTAATAATTACATAGGGCAAACAAGTTCATTTAATCTAACAATCCTGGACATACGAATGGCATAATTTGACTTGCACATTGTATACAAAATATGTTGATGAAATGTTTCCTTAAAGCAGCGTATGTGACACCATTTTCGACATTGACTGATCATGCTGTTAAACATGTCTTTTAAAGCTTTATACTTCATGCCTTAAAGAAACATTTTGCTTATTCAACAAGCCCACACTCTTAACTGTATAGGAAAGAATAAAACAAAATTGAAATTCTCTTATTTTACTCCTAATGACTGATAATTTAAAAAAATGCTTAGATATGTTCATATGCATTTTGAATCCTGAATATTTGTGAAACAGTTTTATAGACAATTTTATTATTAGCACAAATAATATCTATCAAAGTGACCGCTATTTTATGTTGGGCTCATAGCTTAAAAATAAAATTTGACTTTTGAAATATTATATGATTAAACAAATGAATGAAATACTTAGTAAAATCATGAAATTGTATTTTACCAATAAAATTAAAACTAAATTTAGACATCCATCCTATAAAATACAGCCTGTATCACTGCAAAGTTATTATTGACAGCCTGTCGATCTACCTTTGCGAAAACAAGTAACATTCTTTCTATAAAAACACAGCCAGTCCAAGCAAGAAAAACATTCAGCCATCTAGTATTACTTGTTTATCTCTCCAAAATCTGACTATCAAGCAAACAGCATCTTCAGCTTGTATCAAGAAAGGTCAAATTTGAAAGAGAACTCCTTCAATCCCCTCTAATCGGTATTCCGAGGCACAACATGACGGCGTGGAGAGGAAGTGTACGTAACATGGCTACCCATAGGTAATCAATGACCCCAGGTAGGAAGGGACATATTTCTTGTCAGATTTGTGAGCTGAGAGCACATACTCCTCTTGATTTTCTAAGTAAATACCTATGGTCTGCCTTGTCTTCTCCAACAATATCAGAATGCTAAATTTTTAGATTAGTTTGCAATGGATGTCACATCCTAAGCTTACTTGAGAAAAATGTAAGCTTAATAAACAAACATTATTTAAGCTATTTTTATTGAAATTTATATAATGCCCATAGCATATGAAATC
>JXSR01S020651.1:41881-58506 GCA_000969725.1 Ophiothrix spiculata
AGTACATAATATAATCATAATTTCTGTCCATCATATTCAATTTTTCCAATAAAAGTGAACCAATTTAAAAATTATAAATTCGAATGCCTATAATATGGTAAAATTCATTTGAGTAACTGGCCACAATATGACAGAGCAGCCTAAGGCTGTCAGGTGGTGGTTATAATGCAGCAGATGATATGGTGGACATCGTAGAAAATGTTTCAAGATTTCGATCGTTTTGCTTGTCCAAACAGAAATTTAAATGCCTTGGCTTGTATCAAAACAATGCAAATATTAGCATCAAATCATCTGATAGTAAATTTAAGCTTACTAAGTATTTTTGTTTACAATAGTGATAATGGCATTTTCAAGACAGTCATGATGTTATTTGCTCAAAAAATAAACAAAAGATGTAACTGTTCATCTATCTCTTCAATAAATGTCAGTGCGGCAAGAGCAGATGACAGGTGGAAAAAGAATCTCTGGGCAAGCAAAAGAACAAAACCAATTACTGATTGCAAATATGCGATTATATCGCCATTTGAAAGGTTCAGGTATTAATATGAGTGTACATCTAGAAGTGACTGCTTGTTTGCTTATTGCTATATTTTATGAATTTAATATTTTTGAAGTAGATGTTTTTCTTGCCATGGTTTTGGTTATTATTAGTTTTATTAAATTGAAAATGACAACTACAATTTGAGAGGTGGGTTTGTTTAGAAGTATTGCAGCATAAAATGTTTGAATATTTCTGAGTTTTGAAAATCATATTAATAGAATTATTCAAAATTTACTAGTAAACCTAGGTAATGGATAAAAGTTTCAGATTTTAAAGAGTCTAGAAATGATAAAAATAATATGCAACATGGAGTAACTAATGACCTGACCAGCCATCAAAAGATCAACATTATTGATGAAAAATGAATCTTTTATACCTTGATAAGTTCATTGGATTTTATTCGACAACCTTCACGTTATTTCACAATTTGACGTTTTAATTTGTAATTTCAGTTGAGTTAAATCAGACACATTATACTTGAGGAAATTAATGTGATATTTATCAGCCTTCCTTCATAGGTTCTCAACATGAATTTCTGTCAACACTCAAAGCATACCTATAAATGGAATGGTTTCAAGTTCTTAGTAAGAGTTAATTAACAATTTCTCTGTCTTCCGTTGCATTAACCGACTATAAGCATTGCATATTTCAACACCGTAAAGACCGTAAAGTTCACCTAAACATTCCAAAAACATTCATTTCATATTTTTAGTATATTTCATTGTTGATTTTTTAATCTTCACATTGACAGCAAGCGGTTTACTTTGGCAACCAATACTTCCTGCAATTTTACTTGCGCCAGACTTGTCTTGCCAAAAAATAGGAATTCACATTTTCATTGTATTTTGATATCTTTACTTCAACTTGAGTTGACATGCCAGTAACATTATACATTTACGATTTGCATGGAGTGTTAAAGCTCAATTATTATACCTCTGACAGTTTTGTCAAATTGTCCAGATTTCCTAGCACAAAATCATGTTTTTGCATCATATCAACATTTGACATATTGAAATTAGCAGATTATATCACTGAAAATTTGAAAACAAAGATTATATATAACTAGAGTGGTCATATACTGCTGAAAGTAAACATTTTCATCTTTCAAGGGAAGGTAGGGTTATGCATATTTTAACAGTGGATGTGGTTTGTATTTCATTGAATTTTATCTAGCTTTTTTATACATTTACAAAATACTAAATATTTAAAAGTTTAAAAGCAATATCTAAAGTAGGGGTTGGAGATGTTAAATGTTTCGAGGGGTTCAACCCGCCATTTGAGTATATTTGCGTCACTGATAAGCTGTAAAAAGACAGTTCGAGAATCTTTGAATTGTAGCCAAATTATTTTCCTTTATACTATACTTTTCCTTTCGTCCCTTCTACTTAAACTCTCATTGCACTTCTGCTAAATATGTAATAGAAAATACTTTTAACACAAGAAACATTTGACAATCAAAGGCAGGATTAGTTTAACTACAACTAGATAAAATGGGCTGAAACTAACCTTGATGTATTGAATAAAATTGCACAATTAATCTAAAATTGTTCTAGCTTAGTGTCAAATTGTGGTTCAAATTCCATGCTAACTACTTTATAATGATCTTGCTGTTAAAAGTCAGAAGTTCATTTTACTATTTCCCCTTTTCAACCATAATCCATTTGGACAATCAGGTATAACCACTGCTTTGATTTGTCAAATTTCTGTGTTGCAAAACTAAAACCATAATTCCAAACCAACAAATTATCACCTTTTGAAGATTCATCCTGATATAAATTGCATACCAGACATCATGCTTTGCTCTAACCACATAGTAATTATATGGTAGATATAAGGTATACACTTTTAAAGAAATAATACCTCGATATGAATGGCTAATGTGTAATGATTTAATACAGAATACAGACGTCATTTAGCATTAACCAAGATCTAGATATTTTTCCTGACATGTTAAATGCTAAGCTTTCTATAAAGTATTTCTTGTCACGAATATGATGCTTTCTGAAAGCCTGTACTAGATACAACAACACAATTCTATAGACCTACATAATTCAAAGATTTGAAAATATCTTGTACAAACTTTGCTATTTCTAGCATGGGATTGGCCAGTCTCTGACACTTGAATTATGCAACACAGTCCATACAAAAATTATTTTTTTACAAAATGTTGACAGTCAAATAATTTTTGCCTAAAACAAAGACTATACAATATAATCCAACGGTTGACCCTAAATCTGCTAAATAAACTCAAACATGAAATATAACACACATTTCTGTAAATCAAGAACTCAGCACTCTACTTGATGATACCCCCTTTTCTCCAGAAATATACCAGTAAAACATCAATTAAGCTTCCTTTAAATGGAGGGTTACCGACACTATCTTCTTGGTTACTTTTACTAATGATTCTTTCAGAAATTCCACTAAATGCAAATTTGCTGCGAGAAAGAATTCAAATGGGAGTAAAGTAGCAGGTTATTCAACCTGATTATGCAGTGAAAACAGTTGAAATCTTTTCCTGTAAATGTTGCTAAAGGATCAGTATTCTGAGGCGATGTTTTATTTGGACATTGTCGAGGCAAATTTTCATGCAATTTAAAATGAGGATAAAATCGTGAGACTGAATTTAGACAAAATGGGTCAATTGGTTTTAAAAATCAAGAACTAGTTCTGTATACCTCCCTTTGTGGGATATCACAAGAATACTTAAGTCTTGAACAAACATCTATCAAAATATGACAAAACATGCATTTCAAATTCTGCACCAGAATACTTTTAGTTGATGTAAATGATAACAACTTGGGTTTAAACCAATTTGGTGAATCAAATCCTATAAGCGTATTTCATTTGAGTTGGAAATCCTTGCTATCCACAGCGACTTTACTTTAACACACAGAATAATGCATGGAAATTATGCGCATAGGATCTGTATCCTGTTTTTAAGCTGTTCTGGTCAGTCCATTGCGATGCAATGAAAGATTGTTATCTCTGCATGTGAGTGCAAGAAAGTCGTATCTGCAATAGCTGCCTTTTGTCGTAAATTTGGATTGCACACTTTATAATTTCCAGTCTTGGGTCAGTGGTTCTTGAAATGGTTCTTCCGGTGACACCGTCACCTGAAGAACCATTTCAAGAACCACTGACATAAGAGAGGGACATTTTAAGGGATTTTTCACATTCTTGTGACAAAGTATAAAATAAAAATAACTTCGGGCAGCCATTGCCGATACAACTTTCTTGCACTCACATGGTTATCTCTGCATTCCTATAAGACTCAATGTGTGCTATTAGACTCTTATGTCTATATTTCAAGTCGACAATCCAGGACAGTGAAATGTCACATGAATTTTAACATCTAGGTTTTTGTTTATCAGCATTTTGTTTGAGTATCTCTGCCAAGAGCTTCAAAACACAGTAATATGTGCATCTTAGTCTAATGGACATCTTAAGAATACGTTTCACTTAAAGCAATACTATAAGATTTTGATCAAAAGTGGTTTATAGTAAAAACAGCATAAAATGAAGGAATGTGGCTCTCTAAAAGCGTTTTCAAGTGTATTTTGTCAAAAAAATTTTGCCATCAAAAAATGTATAAAAAGCACATGCATGCTTTCCTATACTAATACCTGTGGAATTAGGTTCCGGATCCCGAATTTAATTCAACAAAGTCATGGGTGACAGGGGGCGCTTCATTTTTAACACTTTATAGTATTGCTTTAATCCGCTTGCCAACTTAGTCAGAGAGCAAGCATTTATATTTCAAGGCTATCGGATTCTGACTAAAACCTAAAATTAAAGGAGAGATTATTTGATTATATTCAAGCCTCCCCTTACCCATCACCCCTCTTCCCTTGCAAAAACAACCTTGACACACCAATGAGTTTAAAGGCAACAGGCTAAGCCATATAACATCCTAAATGATCCCTTTATCAATATAACTTATTTTTCCCTTTAATTTTGTTTGATATCATACACATTTTTTTATCACTAGTAAATACCGCTACCGATCAACTGCATATCTAGGCCAAAAAGTACACCCTGATACTTAACACTTGTTTCAAAGCGGTCTTTTGAAGGAAGTGGCCGACATTCCCTTTGGCTAATGACAGGCTTCTTTTGTCCTCCAAATACTGACTTCTCTGCTCAATACAATAGTAATATCAACACAGGTAACATCAATATCTTCTGGCCACTATTTGCCCTTAGTGAGATATTGATATCGGCCAAAAGCTGCCTTATGGTATTTCTTACAATATGAAAGTATATGATATCAGTTAATCATAGTCCAAAAATGAGACATGCACAGTCCTCAGGAGTTCAGCAAGCTAAATTTACATTCCTTTCCTAATCTAGAATAATGTTTCTGCTAGGTACAAAGTAAGTTGTACAAATTCTTTGTTATTCCTTAGAAATAGAAATGGGAAAACAAGAGAAAAGAAGTTAAAAACGTGATGACTTGCCATTTCTTAAAAACATAAAATGGAAACCAATATAAAAGGGCAGCTATCAATGACAAAAGATATTTTTACACTGACTTGAGAAAATATATGCAATATGTACCTACTCTAAGAATTTGAAGTTATAGTACCATTTGAAAATGCCATTTTTAATCTCGCTTTGCCCATCTATTACAATATAAGTTCAGTTCTAACAAATACTTCAGTGATCATGTACTTTTTATATCAATTTTCTTTCATTTTATGTAACCCTGTCCTCACAAGTAATGAGAATAGCAGTGATAGGGTTAAAAAGAGTACTACTAAGTTAAGGTTGGTCATTAGTCAGAGAGGGGAAGACCTGGTGACCTTCAAAAAAGTACACTCCAACTATCAGGCCAATGGCCTTTCCTAAAAATCTTTAAATTACAAAAGTTAACTTCACATGATGCACATGTTCATTTTAGTGCAATTAAGGACTTTGTGTAAGAGGAGATATCCCTTTTGTGCATGAGGAGATTAAGTGTTAAATATTATTAAGGGCAAAGTGTCATCCCAGCCACTTATTGCAAAAGACATGTCCAGCCTACTAGTCAATAAAATCATTACAATCTTTGTGTAACTTTCGTGTTGAACAAATCGTTTACTCGCAAAACACAATACTAGTCTGTAAACTCATGTCAATACTCAGAAAAGAAAAATCATTAAGTATCCTTAAATTAAAGTTTCAATATTTGACATGAAGTGTAAATAACATTCATGTGATCACCTAATGTTGTTTTCTTTTCACAATTATTTGTAGTATTTTGTTAATTTAATTAGAATCATGATGCAAGAACATTGATTATATCTCGGAAAGTTGCTGGGATAAGGTCCACTTGATAAGGTACATTAACATTAAACATTGGAATCCAATATATGGGAGGAGACGGTTTTATAAAATGGTCAACAAATCCAAAGTGTCAATGCACAGATGAACCACAGTATATGTTAGAGGACCAAATTTTTCGGTATGTTTGAAGGTGAAATATAAACTATAAGCATTTTCATCATTTTAATTCTTTTATCATGAATGTTAAAGCTTTTTAAAAATCTTTCAAATTAGATCGAAGCATGTATTGTAATTCCATGATTGGATGGCCAAAAAAAAAAATAATCCAATTTAGTCATAGCCATAGCCAGGAAATCCTTTCTTTTTATAATGTGAGATACCAACATGTGACGAAATTCGCATTCAAGCCCTGCTGGTAAATGACAGTTCATATATTCATTGAAAGAAATGAACCATAAAAACCTACATTTGTGCGACACGAAACTATTCAAATATGTGTGTATCTGGCTATGAAAGTGAATACTTGAACAAGACTGACATTGATTGTGAAACACGAAGGTTGTCTGCACCTACCTCAACCTGTATGAATAACAATAACGAAATAAAGTAGATTTCACTAGAAAAGCTCTAAAATTCATTATGACACTCGCAATTTTAACAAAACACGAACATTACGTGAAGTGAAAGTTTATTCCACTTGTGGATTTGTTTCTGTGTTGATCATGTTTTCCTATGTGATACATGTAGGTGAGGTGACTTTAGCAGGATTTTTGCTTCAATTCAGATAGTATTATTAAGCTTAGATTGTTGTAATTTGTCAAATCCATGGGATTTTACGCAGACTTAAGTTGGGATTTACCTTCTGGAGTATAAAATTGGAACCAGGCAGTAGATCAGTTCTAAACTACAAACAGATTATATTGAACAACAGCATTGTTTCAAAACAAGCCTGAAACTGATAGGCGGAAACAATAGTCAGCCTCCAAACAAAATTTTCCCTACCAAACATTTGGTCGTGACGTCACCAAATATTTGCCATCAAATTTAAAGTATGGCCAAAACCATAGTCGGCCTCCAAACAAAATTTTCGCTACCAAACATTTGGTCGTGACGTCAAGATGATGAGTGACTCCAAACAAAATAACTTCAGCACCGAGTTGAGACCAAATAAAATTTCGCACTAGATTGGACATGTTATTGAATTGCCATACATTCAGTGGACCAAATGTTTGTTACCCGTTCATACTTTAGATTCGATGGCAAATATTTGGTGACGTCACGACCAAATGTTTGGTATGGAAAATTCTGTTTGGAGGCCGACTATGTTTTCGCCCTTAGTCATGCCATTTTTATAGTATATATTATATAGCTTTGGATGATATATCATATAGAATATTGCTGACATAATGGAAAACATTTTCATTTCTGGTAAACAACATTTTGAAAGTAATCACTGAACCAGTAGATATATTTTAAATTCCACAAGTAACATCATTGACAATCACTTTGCAGTATGATCCATTTGATTTCACCAGTTGCATAATAAATAAACAACACAACAAACGTCAAATTCCAACAAGAATTTTTATGCCCGACTGGATTGCGTACCAAACTTACTCACCTATTCCATTATGTTAAAAGGACAGGATTTGCTAATAGTAGAAAGACAGGGACATGTTTGCAAACTAATGCGGCATGAGGTGATTTTAATGACAATTTGACAGTCTGAGTGGCAATAATGCTATCACATTTTAGTCATTTTGCTTAGGAATAAATAGTAAGATTAAAGTGTTTTTAGGTAAATCTAACTATAGAATATCTGTATTTTACAGTGAATGATGAGCCATGAAGCTTAAGTTGAGCATGCATTTTGAAACGGTTCCTTTGACATTATAATTTTTTCTATGCAGTTAATGCAAAATTAACCAAATAGGGCCTAAACAATTTCAAAAATTTGACTTAATTTGATAATTCCAAAATGTGATTTTTTTTCAGGGTTTCCAATGAACTCTCATTTTCCAGTGTGCAGAAGATTACCCAGATCTAGATCACAGCCAACATTAACTTGTGTTCCACATTGATAACTAAATGTCATATTAGCTCATTTTATGACGTCATTTTGAAAATCAAAGAGGTGTGGGAGATACCAGAAGAACATCAAGTAGGCCTGGGAGATATACAAATGTATATCCATTATGTAGGTATATCCATTATGAAGCATTGATCGATTTCAACTAATGATGACAATAAAACAAGTAAAGTATTGAAAGCAAAGCCACTTAAAATTCTCAATTACTTCCTATTCCCATTGAAGTTATTCAAACTCTCAATGGCCAATATCTATCTGTTTTCTAAACGTATTTAAAAATTATTGTCTCTGAAGTAGGTCTGACAATCAAGCAATATTGGAATTAATGATCAAATTAATCTTTCAAATTAACAAATGGAAAAAAGTCAATTTGTGATCTATCCAAAATCCATTTAATATTCTTAGATTGCTTAATATCAAGTTATCATTTGACCAGTTTTACATCAATATAACTTGTAATGATTTTATTATATGGTTAAAAGATTAAAACCATTATCACTCTAAATACTTCCTCTAATATCAATTCAAAATATTGAATTTCTGCTTATATTATTCTTAAATTGATTAAAAAGAGGAAAAGACAATTTATCAACTGACATAAAACTTATCCTGATATCCAGGTTTTCAAGATATACAACTATCAGTGGTAGATAGCATCATATAATCTCTTGTAAATCTCTAAAACGCCCACAATTAATATAAGATATTTCCTTTACTAATACGTATAGTTATTGTGCAATTGACATGATTAAAGACCAACTTCCAATTTAGATTTACATGTAACTTATCTCAGTACTGCCAGTATCACTAATGAACTCAGATTTACAGACTTGTAAAGCCCTGAAACCACATTCAAATGTCGCCGTTAATTTTGTGACGGTCTAATATAGATTAGTGAGGAAATGCAGATCGGAATAAAAAGATGTCAAAAGGTTTAATGATGAATAATAAATATTTGGAAACAAATTATGTTGTCGGTGTGAAATATATAATGCGAAATATAAAAAGAGCATAATTTTAATGACTACAAAACAACATCAGTCAAACTATCGCTAGACAGTTATTAAATGCTTCAAAAACTGAAAAAGTAACATGATGCCCATGTGTCAAAAACATTCATACACAATAACATTTGATAGCTTCAACAATATGATTACGGCATCTTGTATGAATATGACACTGCTTGGTCATATTGCATCGTGCTTTAATAAAACCGTCTTATATTTAGAGTCGTTGAGTGATGTTTCAAAAATATAGACACCCTTTTCATCCAACATAGTCTGGTGCTGACTGCTGAGCAGTAATTTCATTAGGGTATCTATAAGCAAGTTAGAATTTTTTCTTACTGTAAGATTGTTATGGTTAAGGTAATATCAAAATAAAAGGATGCAATTTATTCCCGGGGGGGTACTCAAGTTTGGTTTGGGTAGGGATGTGCCGCAGGGAAATTTGAAAAGCCACCCATCCAAATACCAATTTTCAAGAAAAAGGGACCCATCCATATACCAAATCTTCCAAATTTTGAGTCAAGTTTAATCAAAAATTGTATTTTTTTCGCCAAAATTTGCGCTATTTTGGCACAAAATGTCTACAATTTTGTGAATAAATGTCAAAATTTGCGCCATTTGGCGCAAATTTTGGAAAATTTTGAAAAGTGACCCATCAAAATACCACATTTTGGGAAGAAAAAGGACCGATTGAAATACCAGAGAGCCTGATTTTGCTACCCGAATTTGCGGCACGTCCCATTACCACTTTTGTACTAAGTACCCCCCCCGGGAATTTATTACTTTGGATATGGTAATATATTTGACTCTAAATTATGTGTATGTTGCGACAGAGTAGTTGAGGTCCACTCATTCTTGAAATTGCTGTGAAATCAATTCAGAATTCCAATATGCACGATGAGTTTTGTGAATTACTTGAGTGTAGATATCTTTTGATTTTTCTCAAAAAATGTAAAGCATTATTTGTATTGTTAAATTTATGAATACTAAGCTTAAATATATGATATTTTTTTCAATGAAAGGATATATTGCAACATTATTTGAACAATTAATTATTTAAAAATGTCTTGATCACTAAGAACTAGCTGGTTAGTCTGTAGAATTAATGATAGCAATAAAAATATTGCTTTGCATATATGAAGATAGCAGGGATCATAACTTAATAATAGCATTATTAATAACAGAATCTGCTACTATTTCCAACTTGAATAACATGCAGAGATTGACTTATTTTTGAGATTTTGGTACCAAAATATTTCTCATACTTTTCTCATAACCCATGTGAAATTTAACGGCTGAGTTATGTCCCATTTTGGAGATATATATATATATGAAAATGTGTCGAATTATGCTAACCATATAGGCAGCTCTGAAATACAAACTTACCCATAAAATCAAAATGGTTTGCAAAATCAAAATGGTTTGACCAATTCAGCTGAAATTTGAAACTTAGACCTTCTTAGTGGTCATCTTTCATATGACATTGAAAACTACATTTTGAAAAATTGGACTAAGCTATAGCTACAGTCTGACAAGCTCTTATAACTTAAATCTATGTTTTAATGATTGCATGATGACAACTACATACACAATGTGATTATCAAAACATTGGTAGATTACATCTACATCATACCCTATCATCCTCACACTATACAAACATGGCCGACTTCATTCAAACAATACTTCCATACAATATTGACCCTTAAAAGAAATGTAACAACTGATCAGGAAGCAAGGTGTCTTTACAATTAACTTCACCTAAATCCCCCTCATGCTACATTCTGACGTTCCAATTTCCTAACAACGCAAATTGACATTTCCTTGTCTTTTCAACGACGTGCTACGGCAGGTGGAGAATAGCGACTATTAAGAACCAGCGATCAACCGGCCTCGAGCAGACGCCCTGTTTCTGTATGTGTTGTCTCTCGCATGGTAATGAGTATCATATATCTAAATAAATTAGCTGTGCGATACAAGTGCTTCGTATAAATTCTCAAAAGGATCAATGGGTTTAGCAATGAAATATGCTGTAATCAAGAGCAATATATCTGCTCATTATATTCAGTAATCATGCTCCACCTGAGACCAGCTTACAGCTCAACAAATGACCTCAATTTCCCATCCCCGGGTTGCGAAAGAATCACATCTGCAATATAGCGTAGTATTTTGATGCAGAGTACAAGCTTTTGAGAGTAATATACACTTGATAATTGTTCCTTTAAAGCATATATAAATTTAATTTTTTTTAAATAATTTAACTGCTTCGCTATAAATTATTAGAAATTCTTAAGCATTATTTTCTATAATAGGGAAAGATGTTTTTGCAAAATGTGCACCAGTTGCTTGAATGTATACTTTTGTATACAGATAGTGACATAAATAGGTTTTCCTTAAGCCAATTATTCAGACGATGACCTGCATTTTATACAAATAAACACACTCAACCTAGAAAGCTCATGACATTAAGTGAGCACTCTTATTGTAAGGACTTTGACTCTAGGTGTGATAAGTGTCATCTGACTTGCTAACAGCTGAGTTATAAAATGGTAGATAAGGATAGTACTAATTAACAAGATGATGTTAATTTTGGATTAGCAACTATTAAATGATGTACTTTCCAAGAAGGTGACGTGAATCTTTGAGTGCAGTGTACATATTATAAGCTATGTCTTACAAAATTGACAACACTACAATATATGTAACCGCAAAAAACAAGGCATTGCAAAATCATGAAATACAAGGCTTTAGATTCTATATCTAATATTGTGAATTTGAAATCTAAAGTATATTAAACAATAAACATACCTGTAAAAGAAAAAAAATACAAATGCTGATAGTATTTGAATCTAAACCAAGATATGTTATCAAGCAATGTACTTTTGAAAATTATATGTTTTATTTCAGTTTTTCTTTATATACATTTAGATGGGTTTATAGTTTATTACCTTTTAGGTTGAAGTTTTCTAAATTCATTTTGACCAATATCATTTAGCACCTGTAATTCAATCCAAGTCTTATGATTTCCAACTATACTGCAATTGATAGGGTCTTCAGTAATTAATAATTTCCACCAATGTGTCCATATGATTGACAGATAAAAATAAAAGCATTCTTTACGAGCCTATTAAAGTATGCCATTATTTTTACACATATTTAAGAAAAGGATGTAATGACTATGTTGAAATCAGCCATATGATCAATCAAATGATTTCCTATTTTTTCCCTATGTGGCAGAAACTTTGTGTGTCTTTTTAAAACTAAATTCAAATATTTTTTTTAATAATTAAATAATAGGTCTTATTTTGTCCAGTCTGAGGAGCCCAATTCTGTAAATTATAAATTGAATTACTAAATCGTGCCATTTCTTTTGGAGCAAATTGAAAAATCAGAGCTACGAGAAGGGTTATGAGTTCAAGGTGTTGTCTAGTCTGTAAAATAAATAACCTGTAATCCTATCCATTCAAGGATATAAATTACAAGACAAATACTGTGATAACCCACGCTGCAATTTAATAAATCCTGCCCATCCCTAATCAAGATAAAGCGTTCATTTCTTGTAGGCAACCCACTAGGATTTATAACCTACACAAATCAGATGATATCGTCAGATATATCATGGGTCAGACACCTCACAAGATCCAGTTTCTTCAAAAAAGAGCTTTGAAGTGAAGTAACCAAACATATTCTTATTATCCCGGCAGGTATCCTGACCACACCTTCGCATAAACTGAATATAAGTCAGTTTTGTTTTCATTTATGTGGATAATGTTTCAAAGCGCTTGCCTATGTCAATATTATGAAGCCATGTGAAGCTACCATAAGATACACACCATACAAGGAAAAGCTGACTAAGGAATGTATTTCCTATGAAGTTAATATTTCCTCAGAATTTTGAAATCCAAATTTGACAGAAAGATTACTGTTTTTTAACAAATAGTAAAGATGGATACAATTTTTGCACAAGGTTTTAACAAGGTCATCCCTGGTATTTGTAAAATTTGACTTGCTTTGTAAACTTGCAATTATGTGCTTCCTTTCAGCACAAATTGCTCAGGAAAATGCAGCGTTTCCAATCAGAAACAGATGCGACAAAATCCCCAGAACAACTTGTGATAAAGGTCGCCTTAAAAGGATAAACCTTTGCTTTGCAAAATAAATATTACTATTTTTACATATGCCAGGACATACCCAATAAAGAAAAGCATTCATTCTATAGTCACATTCAGATTTGACATCTAATTTGATTTCTAAAATACAGAGTGCACTTTTACTTAACGCAGCACAAATGCAGTGTTTGAAAATATCATCATTCAGGTTTTGGATTGCAATATTCCTCAAAACAAGACCCATTTTATACTTTCCCCTAATGAACACTAAATCTAAAGTGATTTTAAAAGCACATGTACTGTAAATTTACAAATTTTAACCATAATATGGATGAATCTTTCAACCTGAGCGCAAATAGCATGATAATAAAATGATCATCGTTCACATGCAAAAAGCAAGAAGCTCATCAATTATATCCTTGTTTTTGTAAACTCTGGAAATAATTCTGGCTCCACAACGGTGTCTGATATGTAAAATTCTGGTTTGTGCTTCATGCTTAGCCAATAGATCTCAGACGCCTCATTGGCAGAGTCGCTCAATAACGATTAATTAAAAGACAATAGGGGAAAGTTTACTTCTTCCACAGGAAAAAAATAATATGTCATCGGAGCCAAGAATCGATGGAAAAATCGACCCATCATTTAAGAGCCTTACGTTTGCTCGAGTAATCTCAGCCCGGGTCAAATTTGCAGATATATTGCAAAATTAAATTAAGACAGAGAAATGCGATATAATAATCAATATTAGTGAGCTATTTACTATATATGCAGGTGTTGTATATGGTGCATAATGTGATGTGATACTATGTGCACTTGTACATTACTTCTATGTTGATAAATTTAGCTTTAAGCTTAAGCTTTCATATTTTAAATTTCATAATTTGAATTCACAACATGCGTCATATTTCTCAAAATATTTATTTTCTTTTAATTCTGCACCCTTTTAACCTTTGAAATAGCTGGTGTCATCCATACATAAAATTTGATGCTACTAAATCAACTATGTATGCTAAGAAATGCATGGATTTCATTCGAGTTCTTATAATGACAAATTTGTATTCAACTCAATACTATCTATAAATAAATGATTTTCCTTTAAAAGCATGCTATGAATAAACACAGGCAACGTTTGATTTGCTGTTAAATAAGAAGTTATCAATTAAATAGAAACGTTATTAATTATTCTTTCAGTAATGCGGTACTTAATGCGAACATGTAAATACCGTTTAGCTGATAGATAGATCAATTCACAGCTACATGGTGCGAATGTCAACTTGAGATATATTTTGGAAGGTAATTGCAGTTTTTCTTTTAAATCAAGATTGAAAACAAATTGTGATATTTTTCATTTCACATGATATAGAATGAATATATAATAATTTATAATATGCATTTGAAGAAGATTTCTTTCAAGTAAAGATGGAAATACGATGAATTATTACTTACTTTACAACCCAATTACTATATTTAAAGGTGTAGGCTCCTATTTTAACATGTGTGTAATTTACTTTTAACTAATTGACAATGGCCTCTGAAATGCATTTTTGAGAGGTTTAACCCTTAACTTCCTTCTTTTTTTCTCTTTAGAGCCAAAAGAAAGTATGTATATAACTCTGGGGATAAGGCTGTTATGATGTAAATAGAAATAGAAAATAGGTATACCAATTAATTCTAATCTCCAAAACTGTAAAGAATTTGGACTTGAAGTTTTGGATTTATAACATGAAAAACTATATCTTTCTTTTACAAAGGGTGTGTGTACTTCAAAGAAATTCCAGCTTTCTGCCAGTAAAGCGACCAACAAGCCGATTTGCTTTATTAAATACAGACAAGATCAAAAGATGAATCCTAACTGAGGAGGGTCAGTCACACAACCGAGGTATGAAATCATACAATCCCTATTGATTACTTCCACACATGGTGTGAATAAGAATTAAGGCCAATTCATAGTCGGCCTCCAAACAAAATTTTTCCTACAAAACATTTGGTCGTGACGTCACCAAATATTTGCCATCGAACTTTAACTATGAACGGGTAGCAAACATTTGGTCCAATGTATGTGGCAATTAAATAACGTGCGCAATCTAGCGCGAAATTTTGTTTGGTCTCAACTCGGTGTTGAAGTTATTTTGTTTGGAGTCAATCGTCATTTTTACGTCACGACCAAATGTTTGGTAGGAAAAATTTTGTTTGGAGGCCGACTATGAATTGAGCTTTATGAAGACTCAATCCACTGTGTCTACACAGATAAATTGTGAATTATCTGTATCAGTTATTGAGAAAATTTTGTTTGAATTATGTGTAATGACCCCACGCCACCCTCTGCAAATTGAAATCTCAATGATTTAAGCAGGGCTAGAATTTCGGCGCGAGTCCAAGAGTCCACTCGCGCAAAGACTCACACAAACAAAACCACAGCGAGTCCAGCTAGAATCTCGTAAACTGTGATATATTTCACACAAGCTGAATAGAAGAAAGTCCAAAGACTCACGCAAACTGTATCCAGGGAGAGTCCACCTAGGCTCGCGCAAGCGCAAACGAAATTCTACCCTTGTTTAAGTGCAAAATGTAGCAATTCTTTCAATGTACATCATTATAAAAGAATATTTTTGTGGTATTGCTGTATTTCCTTTGAATAATATAAGATCAAAGATGTTCATAAAACTGTAAATAATGTGACCCAAATCTAAATAAAAGATAAAGTCATCATAACTGGTTTCAATTCAGTAATATTATCAATAATTTCATAAAACACAGTTATTGATTAGTATTATCCCTAAATAGAATTACTTATCAACTTATAGAAAAATTCAATTTTTGATCTTAAAAATCTTAATCAAGTGTAAAACAAAATATCTTCTAATTAATCCAGATGAATAAACCACTAAGCAAATGAGCACATGTAAGATGAATAATATCAACACATACACCTTTGGCAGAGAAGATATCGTGTGCATCCCATCATGCATTGCTTCCTATGGGAAATTTTGTACAGGAAGTCATATGAGTAGTTAGTGATGAAACATGCCTAAAATGCTGGATTACAACAATTGACTTTGATTTTTGCATTTTTAGGGTGCATTTTTTGGGACGGAAGGGTTACCGGAAACAAACATATTATTTACTTGGCCATATCAACACATACACCTTTGGCATCCATCGTCTATAAATAATATGACTTGGCATATAAATCGATAACTCAATATATTGATTAGGGGCTGAATGGTAATAAATGAGATCTGATAAATATCGCCTTGTACAGGAAAATAAATTGATGTACCACTACGGCCAAGCTATTTCAAGAATGCCGTCAATTTTTTTGAGCGTAACAAATTTGATATAATTGTATGTTGATGAAACATCGGGAAGTGGTTTACTGCTTTAAAAAGCAACTACCATAAAATGAATGGTGGTTAAAGTATGATGCTAGCTGTGAAAAGTGACAATATTAAAATGAGTTAATGTTCACATTCCATCATCACTTTATTGCATATAAAGCTGAATTGGGAAACATTTTTCGGACCAAGTATACTTTAGGTCCCATCCAGAATTTTAGGGTTAGGGTTAAGGGTCAGTGTTAGGGTTAGGGTTAGTTTTAGGGTTAGGGTTTAGGG
>JXSR01S020654.1:11729-35145 GCA_000969725.1 Ophiothrix spiculata
GGGGGGGGGCTGGTTAGGCCTACGCCACTGCTGTCCCAGTAGATATTTTAGGTGTCTGCAGGTTATCTGTACTCTCTCAAACTCAGATTTCTTAGTATAATAATATCCTATATGGATGTCTGTTGCCTAGAAAAACAATAATTCATGTATTTTTTATCTGATATAATACTGGCTGTATCAAAATTCTTTGTACCCAGATGTGTTTTATTTTCAAAAAAATATTAAAAATAGAAACAAGTTTATTAATTTGCAAGTTTTTGTTATAAGTGAGTAGCAGAATATCTCAGCTTTATATTCTGAAAGTTTGAAGGTAATTGAATACTGTTTCCAAGAATTATAGTCATTTATTGGATGATTACAGTTTTATACAAATACCATACATGCTAACCTTTGTCTACTGATGCTAGTTCCTGACACATGGTGTCCAAAAAGAGTGGTTAATGTTTTCGTTATATCTTCGATATTGACAACCATAAAGTGGGCTTATTTAGTACCATAGTATAGCTAAGGGTCTATTCTATCCATTCATGACAAAATAATAACAATCGATCAAGACGTATTTATGGACGTGAAAATTCTGAATTTTACTGAAAAAATGTGAAAAATACAAATTTTGCTTCGGAGTTTCATGGGTGTTTTTGCTTTTAGAGAATTAGGATAACACTTTTAACATTTCTTGTAAGTTTCAGCCCAAGTGCATTTTGATATTTTTCAAAATGACAAATTGAAAATATTCGTAGTGACAACCACACACCCGCCTCACACCTGAACTTTGACGGCTTATCTTACTCCCATCTGTTGAAGCATCCTCCTAATTTTTTTAATCAGAATGACTGCAATGGATTCATTTATAAATGCTAAAATGCCCAGGGTCAGTTGTTTTTGCACTTTTATGCAGCAGAAAAATAATCTAAAGGTATGATGTATCCGTCAGGAGGGTTAAATCAATTCAAAGCTTAAACACACATTTCAACAAAAACACTATCTCTCTTTAAAAGCATTTAACTTTTGAATACAACATGCTATTGCCATGAAATGAAACTATTAAAATATTTTTATCAAAATTTATTCCCATCATTGTGAAAAATATTCCAAAAAGTATAAAAGATCAGGGTACAAAGAATTTTGATACACCTTGTATTCAAAAATCTAATCACAAATCACAATCACTTCATTTGTTTCTGCAGTGTCCCTAAAGGATGGCGAGCATGCTGGAGAATGCCTGTGCCTACAGGCTCCCGCTAAGCATCAAAGCGGCCTCATTTCACTAGGAAGTTACACATTGGAATGGAGAAGGTAGGAAGGTTCTGAAGAAGTCAGAGCTACTCCTGATGAAAGCTTGACAGTTCAAAACTTGTCCGACAGCAAACACGTTAAAATCTAACAATTGTTAAACTATTTGTATTTGAAAACTTAAGAATTGAATAATTCTACTTTGAAAATGTTTAACTTACTGCTGGCAATGACTTCCATTACATACACAAAACTTGAAATGATAACTTGATTAACCTTTAATATCACTCACACACACCTCTCTTAACACAACTGAGGACAAGACTAGTATTATATGAATGTCGATAAAAATATTAATGGTTAACGTTTACGATTTTGCACAATGTGTATATAATTTATATTCCACAGGCAGTTTGTCATTCAGCAAATTCTCTAAACGTTTAACCAGTCGTTGCCCGTTTAAATGTTTAAATGAACAGTATCGACAGCATTAGTATACATGAGCTGATATCTTTCAATTCTGTTGTCTCTACTACAGGAAAGCTTTTGAATCCACTTTACCCCTAGTCAAGACAGTCCTGCCCCTTCCAGAAGTGACGTTACAAGAACTGCCCATGTCCATAGACACCAGCATCCCAGCGTTTGGTCTAGTGAGGTCACCCCTCCCAGTAACATTCACCATCCACAACAGGACAGGCATTGTGCAGACTGTAGAAGCCAATGTGGAGCCCAGCGATGCATTCATGTATTCTGGACACAAACAGGTAAACACAAATCCAATTTCAATCATTAGTAAGGTACTGGAGCATAAGTAGGCCACAACTTTGTGGGGCCAAACCCAGCCACAGCTTTGATTTTCCAAGATGGCCACTACATGCTTGAAATTGCACCTCAAGATTATTGTAAAATATTCATTACATGTTTTGAAATTATCTTAAGGTGCATATCCAAGCCTGCGGTGGCCATCTTGGAAAATCAAAGCTGTTGCCGGGAATCGGCCGGCCACACAAAGTTGTGACCTAATTGTGCTCCAGCGCCTAAACTGTCACAATCTGCCGTTCTGACTGAAATAACAATATAGCTGTGAGCAGGTTTCCTATATTTGTTGCATCCAAGACCTTTGTCCTGATTGTTACGGTGAAAATAAATGCCAACTTGCAATACAACTCTGTGGAGAAAAACTGGCTTTGGGTAATTGTGGTTAATTTGTGCAAGTTTTCAAAATATTACGATGCCATTCTCATGTGAGGTGTGGGGTATTCAAACCGCAACAACGTGACATGCAGATTATGATTTCATAGATTTCCTTTTTGCCAAAAAAGAAGAAAAATGAAGGGATACCTTGCTAAAGTATTGATTGTTTGTCGTGTAATTTTTTTAACATGCAGCGGTATATACCTAACATTTTTCGTGGTACATTTATTTTTGCACAAGGCGGATTGAGCCTGAAAAGCATGAAAATAAATGAAGAGCAAAATATACCATTTATACATTAGCTTTTATCAACTTTATCGTTCTCAGTTCAGAAATAATTGTCCCAACTGTACAGGTGTAATTTGAAAGGATATTTGCTCGATAGATGCCATAAAAAAGCTACAAAGGAAATGCCATTAAATTGACCCATAATGTTATCAGGAGCATAAGGCTTACAATACTTGTGTGTAGATTGACCTATAATTATATCACAAAATGGTATGGCTATGAATTTATTTCTAAGAACCTGTAACTTGAATTGGTATGATGATTCAGCAACTAGCGTGGGTGCTAGAAACAACCGAGGTTGACCTTGACAATCCACGTACAATTTTACAAGGTTATTAAATCCTTATGAAAGTATACATTTCTAGAAGCCAAATGACATGTGGAACACGATTGTGATGTTGGTTTTTGACAAAAGTCTATATACCATTTTGGCCCAAGGGGAAAAATATGAGTTTTTGGCACCAAACATTTCTGGAAAGCCTAACTAAAAATTGCGAAAGTAAAATTTGTTACTTAAGTACTTTTTAGAATCTAGCAACAAATGTCCACATTCAAATTTTTATTTTTTTATCTTATTTTGGAAGTATTGCCACAAAAATCTGCCAAAATGGCCACTTTTGATATATATTTGGCTATATTTCCAAAAATTAAATGAGTCAAAAATTTGAGAAAACCGAATCTGGACATTGACTTTCAGATTCTAAAAAGCAATTTAAAAATTCTGGAAAGCCTAAGTAAAATTTGCTTTTGTTAAAAAACAAATTTTATTTAGGCTTTCCAGAATTTGTTTTGCCCTGGGGCCAAAATCATAGGTTTTTGTCGAAATTTAACATCACCGTTGTGTTCAGCAAAGCAAATTAGCTTCTAGAAATTATACTTATATGGATTTAGTTGGTGAGTTGCAGAGTAAAATACTTTCCAAACATCATAAGGGTTGACACAAACCTTAGCATTTGAAGGACATGAATAGTAAAGCTTGGTAAAAGAGTTGAAAGTTTGAATCCTTTAAGAGGTGAATTCAGTGCCTTTTTCAGGGTGTAACAATATGTTTGGTGCCCAGGGCAAAAAATGAAACTGGTGTGCTGGTAGCTTTTCCCTCAAAAAATTAAATGACAAACACAGATCATTAACACGCATCTGTCTTAGCTACTTTTTGTAATACGAACTCTGAAGGAGGGGGTGTTGCAATGCTCGAGCTACCTGGATTTTCTATACAGAGCATTGTATACCCCTATATTTGCTACCACTGTATAGGTACAGACCTCCTCCATACATTGATACCAAAATGAGCACTATTGAATTTCATATGACGTCACATTGACATCATAAAATCATTGCACCCTCACAAATTTGAGCCAATTTAAGCCACAATCAATTTTTGACTAAAAATTGCAAAAGCATGGTATTTACACCCACCTACACCTACATTAATAAATACCATGACTTGAGTGTTTTATATCTATTTTGGTATCTTTTTTGGAAATGTTATTTAAGTTGAAATGTCCTTTAGAAAGGACATCAACTATGCTATGTATATGAGAAAATATTATTGGATTTTGACATTTTAAAAGCAAGTTCAGTTAGTATTGATTCAGAATTATTCTGTTATTTTGACATTTATCATGTCAAATTAATGGTTTATTTGTCATGAACTTTAGATGACTATTCTGTATTGCAACCTGTCTGTCTAATATGCTGTTGAATTTACAAAGCCATCAATTGCTCTAGCCTATCCAAATGGGCCAGGTAGCACATTTAATGCTCCTTGCAAGATTTACCACATTTGGGGAGGAATTTTGTGATTTTGGACCCTTAAAAATTATAATTTTCCAGGATAACATTTTGTTTTTGAACATTTTTTTTTTCAACTAAAAATTGTAACTACTGCACTTTTGATGTAAAAGAACTACTTCCAACAGCTTGTTGTCTATTTGCATTATTCGTGGTATATGGACCTTTAAAAATTGTAATGTATCCTTAAAAATTGGACTTTAAAATGTAGGATGGGTCCACAAATAAAAACTGCACAATGAAATGGCAAGAGCTAATGCTACCCCTGCTGGGAGTTACCCATATTATACTTGTAATTATTCAGGCATGTAAATGTTTGTTTTTAATTCCCAAACATTAAATATAGTTTTGTGCTGGGAAATCCCAAAACTTGCCCACATTTAAGTTTTGTCCTTATAAACACATTGATACTTGAATTGTTCAGGATAAAATTTTGTCCTTTACACTCATATAGATCTTTTAAAGTACTAAGTGAAGATTAAAATGACTGGCAATTCTGATATATAAGAAGACCATGCAACTGTGTTATGGGCAAAGGTTTGTGTATTCCAGCTTACACATATGAGAAGTATTCTTCAGCATTATTTCTTTTTAGGTTAAATATTTGTCAAAATAGCTACACTTTTTTCTGCCATAAAAATGATATGCATTTCAGTAATTCTTAAGCTGTACAGCCCATCACCATCCAAACCAAATTTAAGTTTTCCTCCTAGATAGAGACGATGAGAGACAATTAGGGCAATCTACACGAGAGTGCAAATCCAGATAAATTTGCATCTCCATAAGACGCTTTGCAGTAGACTGGGGCTACATGGGCCTAATCCGAATCTGCTGTTCAGAACTCTTGGTACGTGCGTACGTGTAAGCAGTCTACGGAGATGCGGATCTCAGATCTGGATCTCGGAGATGCGCATGCATCTGGATCTGTGCTCCGTGTAGATTACCCCATTATGAAAAAACTGAAGTGAATAAAAGCAAAGAATTGCGGAGAGGTAGTTGATGATGTTGTGTTGTTTTGCATCACTTTGCTTCACAGGTTTTCTTCAGAATTCTGCCGTCTAAAAGTGAATGTCTGTCCTACAATTTATACCCATTGATACCAGGCTATGTGAGGTTACCTAAACTTCATCTCAATACTCCATGTGCTCCTACTATGACTGAAGAAGTCTCGGACAAAATGATGCCATCACATATTTACATTAAGGTGAGTACAGTTCATCAAAATGAGCGAGGTTAAAGGTCAAATGTCATCAGGATAAGTGAGATTAAATGACAAAGGTCATCAAGTTGAATGAGGTAAAAAGTCTGCTTCATCAGTGCCTGCTCTACAGGCTATACCCATTAATACCAGGAGGTAGTCTAACCTTGTTAATATTACATCAAGGTCAGTTGTAACCTGTCCTGCTACTTAAGCTCATTAAGCTGGTTTCAGACAAGTCTGTCGTGCTGTCGCACGACCATACGACAGGCAAAAATTTAAAGTGCGCAAACTCGACCTTGTCGCATCAGAAAATGTTTGCGGCAAGCACGATGAGCCGATATATCGATTACCCTGTCGTGATGGTTGCAACGACACAATATTTTGAGTTGGAATAAATTCAACTTTTCTTGCGACATACCATTGCCGCAAAATGCAAATGTGTCGTGCTACAATACGATAACTCAAAATTGCAAATGTTTTGTCGTGTGCCGCAACGTCATGTGCCACAAGGACAGCTAGTCTGAAACCACCTTTACAGGCTATCTTTAGTTGTCAAAAATTTTCCTCGATACACTTCCTAGATACACTAAAAACTCTCAAACAAAATTATAATATAACCTGTTTTAAACAAAAGCAGGTTAAGGCAAAAGGTCTAAATTCATGATGTACAGGTTCCTTTTGTTTAAGTATTAATAGCAATAAGTGTGTTTATTTTTTATTTTTCATTTGACAATTGCCAATAAGGCCTAAAAAAATAATTGTTTGATTGGCATAACATAGAAAAAAAAATAGGGTAGATGGGTCAGATTTTTTTTTTTTTTTTTTAAGTCTATGTTTCACATACAAGACCCAAAATATACCACACACATATACAAAATTATCTTCACTTTTTCTGTAACACATCTTTTATTTGTCATTTTGAATGTCCTGCAAGCCATATCTCAGGCCTTGGGATTTGGAGGTTTTTTACCATGCAAATAAAAATATTTATGGTCAGCGGTAAAAATGGGGTCGGTCGGGTTACGCCAATCAAAACAAAAAAAAACGTTTTTTTAGGCCTAAGTAACAAGACATTAGCTACCATGAAAAAATATCATATTAGGGTATGGCAGTGCCAATCGGACACCAAAGCTGACAAGCCAGGATGACCTATAGAATAGAATTGAAATTATTTCAAATGAGGTTCCAAAGAAAGCGGTAAACATGGAGAAAGTAAAAAGAAGAAAAATAGATACAAAATTAACATAAAAACAAACTTACTGTATAAAATTGCCCATCTCTCTGTTTAATGATTTACTTGCCAGATGTTTCGGCATTGATTGAAAAAGTAGGGTTTTTTGAAAGGGCTCGATGTATTTAATCTCAATTTCATTGAAACTTAAATTTACCATATCTATCCCAATAAAAACAGGAAGAGTGTGGGGCCAGTTGTACCTGAGTATAATACACTCCCGTTCTTTAAGTATTTCCCAAAATTAAAAATGTCCAAAAACATCATTTTTTATATTAAGCAACCTAGAATCATTAAAGATTCATACTAGTATAGGTAACTTATCTATTCAATATGAATAAATTGATGTTTCTTTTAATATTTGATCTTCCATTACTATAAAAATGACTGATTTCATGGACTACATACAAATACACCACAAGTACAAATCTTTTTACTATGTGACTAATCAATTTTTTATAACCTCATTGTTACCTTGTAACAGGGTAGAATATTTTCAGGTTGTAAGGTTTAAAACAAATGCGCAGAAATGTATATAAACTCAAATTTTTTATGTAGTAATATGCATTCATAAATTTAATTTTTACTTTATATCTTGTCGTCAATGCTAGATATTCTTGTGCTACGGTTGAATTAAATCAGATGTACTTGAAAAAGAAAATATTGAATTCATTGAACACAATTTGATTTAACTGTCTCCTCTCTCTCAATTTTCAGGCATGCATTTTGTGATGAATGAAAATAGCCAACAATTATCGACAAAATTTGTGTTTTTGAAAAAGAAAATAAAAAGTGTATTCTTACAGTTAATCAAATTGTTTGATTTTCTGTTTCCTTTCTCTCTTTTTATCGTTTGCAGCCACTAGGAAAAGAGCTAATTTTGGATAAGAAATGAGTGGATGGGCTGTGCTTTGCACCAGCTGATCCAAATGGAGATGACTGGCTTTGCTGCTATGTGTTGTTATACCCACTGGAAGACAATTTCTTGATCAGACTCATAGATGGGAACTTTACTAATTTCAAATTACATGTTTGTTTTTTTCTTGTTGTGTGTATTACTCATGTGAAATTAAATTAAATCAAAGAAATGCTATTCTGCATGCCTGATATAGAGCATGGGAGCATATAATTTCCAAATATGCAAACTTCCAACAAGATTCGGTGAATTTCCAAAAAAAATCATAATTTTATACTAAAATGTGGGAATTCTCTCTTTTAAAACATGAAGACCTTCTCTTCATGACAATTTTGAGATGAAAATTTTCCCAAATTTTGAACCAAAATATAAATGCCTTAGTGGAATAACAACTTTTTTCTTAATTTGTTGCTTTACAACTGTTATCACATGGTAAAGCCACAAAGAGGCCATAAATTGCAATTGCTATAATACCACTTCTTCCAAGCTACTTATTTCTTATTGTTCTGAAAAGATTCATTACAATACACTCCATCCAAATCTGAGAGAAAAAACCCTCACTATTAATGAAAACACAGGAAAATTATAATTATTATTAAGGTCCAAGTCATTAAAATGATTTTCTCTCCAACAATAAACCAATTACTTTGACCACAAACAAATTATTATTTTCAAACCCGTTGCCGAGTCTGTTGTCATATGCAATAATGGTCAATCGTTTTGTGCAGTAATGGTCAATTTTCCACTTCAGTTCCTTTTTGTTAGAAAATCAAGTGCATTTTGTAATGTTTATAAAGACAAGACTTTTCCACAGCACCATTCCAATTAGACTTTTTTGCTTAAGTCTATGGTCTTTTATTCTTTTTATCAAAAATGATATTATACATATTGTTCAAATTGCTAGTACTTGTCCCCTAAACTGCCCAGCAAAGAGTATCACTTGGTTGATTACCCATTGATGGTAAAACATTGTGTCTATGAAGCTATTTGCACTGAGTAAATATTTAGATCAATCTGTTTCAGTGCTATGTGTATTACACTGTCATATGGGGGCAATCTACACTGGAGTGAAGATGCAGATCGGTCCACGTCTGTAGACCATTTTGTGTCTGCACTGACAGACATCTACACCATTCTGTATAATACTGATTTGAATCTAGATTTGCAAAGGCAAAGCATACATCTTGCTTTGTTACGGTCATTGTTGGTTTTAGCACTACCCTTCTGATAAGTAAGTATAGACCACAAATAACGGCTTGAATAACTACAATTTTGTTGCTTATTAAAGGTAGGCCTATATTAAAGTAACGCCTTCAAATTTGGTCAAATTTCCAATTTGGGCATTTTTGTATGTGCATTGTTGTGAATGTTGATGACTACATTTTTCTCATTTAATTAAGCAAGACATTTGTGGTATAGAGTCAGTCTTTGTAATCATTTGGATGTGGAGAGTCATGATATTATTATTATTATTATTATTACACAAGCATTTATAACGGAGCGCTTTACAAAAATATATAAATACAGAAATGCACCAATAAGACAGAGCAGTAAATTATGGGAACAACTTAGTCTTCAGCTGCCGCTTGAACATAGGCAGGGACTGAGCTTCACGCAGAGACATAGGAAGGTCGTTCTAAAGATGAGCTGCTGCAATAGCAAAGCTCACATCACTGGCATGGTTTAATGATCTGGAAACAATGAGCCGGGTTTGGTCTGAGGAAGAGCGCAGTCTATGCCTATATTCAGCCGGATTAGTATTTTGAAGGTGCATAAGAGCAGATAGGTAGCTGGGAGCCATATCATTTTAAAGCTTTGTAGACATACATGATTATTTAGTATGTGATTCTCTGTCTCACAGCAGCCAATGAAGTTCACTTAGCAAGTCTGTAGAGGACTGGTCCCGTCCTCAAGCCATGACTAAACATGCAGCATTGTTCTGCAGGCGTTGAAGATGAGTAAGATCCGCCTCGCGCGTCCCAAAATCCAATGAATGGCAATGTAGGGTCTTCTCTGGTACATTCAAAAGAATGTACTTCAACCTATGCATGCAGACCATCGCTTTGCCATTACCAAACTTATTCTGTCTCTCATACTGTGATACAGATCCAGATGCCAGTTCGCAGCATAAAAGAGGAATTCAGATTTTTTAATAAGAACATATATTTTCCTCTTTTTTTAACCATACTGTTGCTACCAAAGTAAAGAAACAATACCAGAAATTTGCAAAATTTACTGAAAAATGATAGTTTTCCACTTTTTTAAGCAACCCTGCTGGCATCTCTGGTGATAAAAGAAGTTTAGAATTATACCTCCGATAATTTGTTAATATTATGTAATAATATCGGATCAGGCTTATTTTTATATTTTATGAACACATGTGTGGGAAACATGTTTGAGAGAATATGTGCATCAGTTGTTGCAACACTTCAATCTGCTCAACAAAGTAAAAGTGTAGTATGTGCATTGCAGATATATATTGCAAGCTACTTCCTTTTCCCTTGGAGGAATCCTACAGAAATGAGCAGACGACCAATTCCCTTCCATAACTTACGACAGTATCTACTATATGCGTAGGCCTATTACATACAACTTTCTAGCATGGAGGTGGATTGAAGTGAAATTGCATTCTAATAGGATGTATCTGCTATGCTCTATAATGCACATACTGCATTTTTCCTTTGTGAAGCAGACATTGTGCTGAACTGAAATAGCTACATAAGACTTTGACCTAAAGTGATTTTTTAATATACTTGAATTTTATTTTGGTTTTCATGAACGTAATGAATTTAAATACGCATTTCTATTCTTGTCAATTCATTGTATAGTTATTTTGGACCAGACAATTCAATTTATAAATAAGTGTCACTTGTCAGTTTTACTTTAATTGAATCTTCCTTTTTAAATCTCAAGCAATAGTCAAATAAGTCAGAAATTGTTTAATACACCTTTTAAGGTTTTTTAAAAGCATAGACTATAAAATCAGTATTTTTGTCAGAAGAATATCCTGCAATTTTACAGATTTTGCACATTTTGTGAGAAGTTAATATCACAGCATCAACATGTTAGCATAATGTTACTCTAAGCGTTATTTTTGCAAGTTTTTATTTTCCTGAATTTGTCTTAACTCACAAAATTCACACAAAAAAGGACTTGTGAAAATATCTACTTTTAGGATTTAGTGCTAGAAGGCCATAACTAAGTAAAAACAACCTAAAGGAAATGTGATTTTGGTGTGAGTCTCTTGATATAACAATATGAAATATTGTACTTGTGAAGAATCTTTTGATTCTTGAATTTTACTTCATATAATATTTGTTTATTATATTAAATGCTATATATGATTCAGTTAATAAAAATTGAAATCCATTATCAAATCTAAATTTATCCTTTCTTATGTATTTTTGTTGCAATAAGAATCTTTATACTTATTTAATATAATTCTAATATGAGGTATACATTTAAAGGTGAATGATCCAGTTTATTTTTCACCCCTACCCAAGTTTTTAGATTTTGTTGTCACAAAGACATTTCATAACCACTATCAATTTAAACCCAAATTGTGAAGAAATATGTGACCCAGCATATCGAAAGGTACCTTAACGGGTCCCAAAATCAAAACTGATATCTGATCTCATTTGAAAGCTGAGATTTTAAGCTTTAACCTGCTTTAAAATGACACCTTGCTTTTGGTTATTGGCTGTTAGGTTGCAAAGTTACATACAAGTTGGTAAAAGGCATTGGCCTGATTCGAAAAACTATGGTTCTGAGAAAATCAAGTTTAAAGTTTTTGCACTGAGTAAAACTTGGGTTGGGAGAATTTTTATCCTGGTTTTTAACACATTTTTTTTATGAAAAACCTTATTGCTTGAACCTGAATATGATTGAAGACACTTCAAAGGTAACATTTCTGATGAAATTAGAAATTCGACTTTGGATGCAATTTTTGACTATGCTCAGCATCAATGGCCCGAGTCACAGCCGACCTTAAGTAACCTATTGATATGACAGGGTCACATATGGTAAAATATGTCCCTTATAGTCGCCTATACTGGAAAATGTGGCAAACTATGTAAGAGACCTTACATGGATCATTTTAAGACGCTTTTTTGCTTGTAAGATCATGGTCTCAAGTGATGATGAATGCTTACCGAATTTCAAAATTGTTTCCAAAATATGGGATGAGTCCTTTATATAAATAATGAGATAAAGTGTATGTAAATAATTAACCAAATTAGGTCACCTATACCTTTAAGGCTACTTTTCCTCAAAAATCGTAACAGGGGTATTTCATATTCAATGCATTGTTTTACCTACTTACACATATGACATACTGTCACAAATTTTGGCGTACACAAAGAGTAGAGTCTGTATAATATACCTTAACCTTGACTGATTTCATGCCCAGAAACCTCTTTAAAAATGGTGATTACAATATGTTAAAAATGGTTAACAAAATAACAACTTTTGCCTTTTGGTCAAAAAAACTCCCAAATAATGTGCTTTTCGAATCATTCGCTTATTCAAATCTTACAAATTTATTATTAAAATACATATTATGGAATCATAAATGATAATCCAGCTTGTAATTGATAGCAATAGCAATTCTTTGTTAAAAGCATTTGACCATAAATTTTAGTGTAAAAATTTTTATTTTCATATATCGTATTTTATGTTACCGATTCTGTTGCTAGTATTGGAAGTCTGAATTATCATTAGTAATTCCTTAATACGTATTTGTGCTACAATTTGGCAATATCCGGACAAGATGAGATGATCAAAACTACGTAAATTTGTGAGATTACAATAAAAAGGTGTCAACTTTTTTAATATAATTGTTGACACAATTTTGAAGTTATTTCAGTAAGCATAATCACTAGTCAAGTTTAATATGTAATTTAGAGACTCTATCCCTCATTTATCCTGGAATTTGTGATGGTTTACTGTGTGAAAATAGGCAAAAACTCAGTGAAATTTACATACCGTCATCTCATTAATGAATATGGACTGTAGCCTTAAGTATATTGCATATTAGAATTTTAAAGTTTTGCACCATGAGGTACTAGTGTATATTATGATATCTATTAACACTGGTGCCAGAGGGATTTCATTTTGACATACAAAATTTGTCATAGCCATGGCAAGCCATGGTACATATCATAAATCAAATTAGTTATATTTGTATAATAGAATTAAGGTGTGGAAAATAGTCAAAGACATTAATATAAGACCGTCCACCTCAAACGAGCCGTAAATGCAATAAACTTCATTTTGCGCTACAGGTGAAAATACATGTCAAGGTCGTAATTTGCCGAAATTGAATTTTGACAGACTCAAAATCCTTTTGCTTACTTCAAAACACTAGCAAAGTTTCATTTCAAGAAAATGATAGGAATTATTAAATATATCAAGGCCTATATTTTGAGGACAATCAACAGAAAATATAGGGCTTTCTGGTCTTTGAATGCATTTATCTCAGTTATACACTTGACTCTATGACAATTTCTGATGGACCGTAAATTGACTTCTGGATATCGAGTGAAGTTCATTGGGGTGTCATTTTAATTTAAATATTAAACATTGTCTTTGCAAATACTAGTATTTAAAAAATGAAAATGGCAAAGGGGCCGCATTTATGACTGGTTTGGGATAGACTGTCTACATGTCTTTTTTCTGATATATCACAAAAATATCGCTACCTTGTATTTAATAATTTAAAATTCAGCAAAACTGATAGAATGAATTCCATATCCTCTGTGAATGATACACCTATTTCTTTCAAAACTTGCAAAAAGAATCCTCTCCAAATTGTCCCTTTAAAATTTAAGGTCCCTTCAAACTCCCTTTAAACTTGTTTTTGATTGTAAAAACGAAATCCCACAGGGATATCAGGGAGTCTAGAAGGGATTCCATAATTTTCAAGTATAACTATAAAGAATTACATAACCTTCCTAAGGGATTTTATTTATAGGGAGCATAACGGGTCTCTTTGATTTCAAAGGGACATTTTGGAGAGGATCCCTAAAATGGAATTTGTTTCAGTCAGTCAATATTGACTTAACCAAATTATTTCAACAATTTCTCTTTGATTTGTAGCAAATGGGGTCTCTTATTTCCATGTTTCGATACAAATCAAATTGATAGTTTTGAGCATTTTAGCAATAAATTCTGACAAAACATGTTGTATATTGTACAATGCCATTGAAATTCAAGTTGTGTTTTCTGCATTTCGCTTTTGAATGGTTTGACCATTATTGCTCTTCCAATCCCAGTCAAATTAAAGCTCCATGTAACTGACCAATTTAGGCAAAACGTGGGGACTTTAATTAAGAAATATATTAATAGAAAGACATGCAGACAGTATTTTGAATTACCACAAACTAATTGTGTCTGTTTGAACACCTTTTGTTACAGGAAAGTACCATGCCATCTTTTGCAAACAAAACATATATGTGATGGCTCATCCCGAAAGGGGGGACTTTGCAGATGATTTCAATTTTGATTTTATGATTCCATCTGTTAAAGTATTTTCTAAGCTTTAAAATGGCACCTTACTTGATGAAATTGATCAAGGCAATCAAATTTTACAACAGAAAATCTGCTGGATATTTTTATTATTTTCTTTATTTTTTGCAGTCTATTTTCATCAGTTTCTCGAAAAGTGTTCAGTCGCAAAGTCCACCTTTTCGGGGTGAGTCATCACATATTTATAACCTTGAGATAGATAAGCTCCAGAGCCAGAGGATTCCGGGACTCTTTTAGTTTTTATCTCTCTTGTTGTAGAAAGAGTAAAGAACCTTCAACTTTTCGAGCAGACATCAAGGCAGACATCACTTTTTCTCAAGAGGCATCATTAGAAAGTACATTGTAATTTAGATAAGATATCTCTGTATTCTTGTGAGTTGAATGTTTTTGAGGATGGCACTTATGAAAGACTACGGTATTACAATACAGATGCCTCAGAGAATTGCTACGTTTATGGCAAGCTGAATGCTCAAAATATAGAACAACTGAGTTTAGTACAGATTTTCAGGTGAAAAACCAAGTTGTTCTTAGATAAACTGAGTTTTTCTCAGATAAACTAAGTTTTTCTAAGTTTATCCAGGAAAGTTTTTCACCAGAAACACCAAGTTTTTCTCAGAAAAACTCAGTTTTTCTGTGATAAACTTAGTGTTTCTATATTTTGAGCATTTGGCTTGCCATATACGTTCTGCTTAGAAACAACTTTCAAAAACCTTCAAATCATTGTAACTTTGGAGACATTTTGCGTGTAAGATCATGGGGCTCAAGCAATGCTGAATGCTAACCAAACTTCAGAATTGACCATTCACCATGAACCTCCATCCAGTATATAAAAAAGTTGACAATTTTCATTTTGAGATACAGAGCAAATGATGTGGAAGTAATATTTTGACCAAATTGAAAGTTTTGCATAATTGAAATGTTCATGCTTTTCTTCTTGCAAAATGTCAGATTTCATTCCAATTCCAAAATATTTGACAACTAACATTCTAGTAAAATTGGAAATGCACATGAAATGAAAACTATTCTGACATGTCATGCTTTGAATCATCTTAATTTCAGGGCATTGCATGAATCTGAAATAAGTATCATTTCAAAGCTGAAAATATGTTCTTTTTAATTCTGCAATAAAATTAACCATGAGATTGTTAAATTTTCAAAACCAGATGATTTCGGGACTCTTTTTGATTTAAGGGCACAGTTAACCCCTCATTTTCTGAAATATTGTATGCCTTGTAACTCAGCAACCGATAAGTAACCCCATATAAAAGTATACATTTCTAGATGTGGATTTTCATGTAGAAGATGATGGTTAGGTCAGTTTTGGACCAAAATGCATGATTTTGGACCAAGGTAACTAACCTAACCATCATCTTCATCATAAACTACACTGGTTCTTATCTGCCCTGTTTAAGCCGTGTATTATTGTAGGAAGAACCTTCAGCCTTTCGAGCAGACATCCAGGCAGACGTCACATTTTCTCAAGAGGCAGCATTGGAAAGTGCACTATAATAAGATAATTTCTGAATGCTTCTGACGAAGATACTTTTAAAAGACTATTACAATATGGATGTATTCAGGGAATTGCTATACGTTCTACTTACAAAAAAACTTATAAATTCAAATAAAACCTTCAAATTCATTGTAACTTTACTTTCAATCTTATATTTCTATGTTAATTTCATTCATTAATATAACTCGTCAGAATTAAGATAAGATTGTCTTGAATAAAACATAAATCCTCTTCGTTTCGATGTTTAATCAGAATACGTCTAATCTAACCGAGAGAGAAATGTCTACCTCTCGAGCATTTTTTATCAGACCACTGGATAAAAACACAAAAACATGCATCGTAGTATACCTTATACATCCTTTCTCTAATTCGCCATTTTGAAAAAAAGAGTTATGTATCCTCAATGTTGTTATAAATTATGTTATTCAACTTTACACTTAATTCATTTCCAAAATATACAAATTAAGTTATGTTTGTTTGTTTTTGTTTTGTTTTTGTTTGCCTTTTTGTTAATTGTTTTTAAAGAGCTTGTCGTCTTCTTTTCTTGTTTTAAATCTTCCTTCTTTCTTCATTCAAAATCTTGGATTTCGTTTAAATGCGAATACACCGACTTAAGGCACGGGTAGACCTTCAAATAGCATAAACGGTTTTTGTACTCTAACTCTTAAACTAAATGCATAAACCACATAAAAGTATACATTTTAAGAAGTGAATTTTTCCCTAAACATATAAGGTGATATTGGTTTTTGATCAAAAATATCGATTTTTGCAAAAAGTGCCAAAAAACGTATTTTGCCCCCAAAATTTCGGGAAAAACGTAACTAAAACTTGCATTCATGAAATTTTGAACCTTTTTGCTCTTTAGAATTTAAAAACAAATGTCTAGGAAGGGTTTTCTCCAATTTTTGACTTTTATCTTATCTTTTGAAAAATTGCCAAAAATTGCCATTTTGGTGGCAGCGGTGGGATTTCTTATATTTGTTGACCTATTAAAACTAAGATAAAAATTTGAGAAAACCCTTCCTAGACATTTGTTTCTAGATTCCAAAAAGCAAAAAATATCAATATTTCACAAATGCAACTATTAGTTAAGCTTTCCAGAAATTTTTGGGGCAAAAAATACGGTTTCTGATATTTTGGTCAAAAACTGATACACATGTATCATCATCATGTTCTAAAAATTTATAGTTTTATATAGTGTATAGTTAGAGTACAAAAACGGTTTATGCCATTTGAAGGTCTATACCTACACCTAGCCTTAAACAGCATGCCTTTCAAAACACAAATTTAACCATTTTACATTATATATATAAAATTGATAATTGGAATTCATTCATGGTTTAATAATCAACAGCAACAGCAACTACTTAATAAAAGTAGATGTTACAAAGTGCTCTTAATTAAAAAGGTGCTCGAACAACGACCTCGGGGCCATGAATTGAAAACTGATCCCAGGTGCTCTTGCCAATGCAAACACAAATGATCTCTTTTTGTTAACAACCAATCAGAATTTATTTTAGATTGCTATATAGTAATTCTAAACTAGACTGATGGGCAGTTTAAATTTTCGTTTTCCCTGGTTTGGTATTTTTTGTAAAATTCAACATCCATCCATCATACTTCACATGATTATAGGCAACAAAATTGAATATTTCTGTCTTGAGATACAGCATGCTGTACTCAAGACACCATAATTATTTGAAGGGAGCACTCATTCCAAATCTGGTCTCATAATATCCGTTTCGTTGATCTCAGAAAAGTAAACAGAAATTACAATGGAGCTTTCATCAATTCAATTCAATTCAATTCAACTTTATTTCCATAATATTTACATGCAAAATATAAACAAACAAACACATTGATAAAAATACAAAGATACAATTATGGAGGAGCAGTCAAAAGGCCAGAATTGGCCAGAGAGGACTACCCCTTGCTAAAGAAGTGTTCAGCGAGTTTCTATGTGGACCGGCCCATAGTCAAAATATGAACTTGTAAGAAGACATGGGCTGGGGAATAGAAACTCCCGGAAAACTAACATCACATATATGTTACACTACATGTTATTGCACACAAAAATATCAAAACAATACAATACAATACAAACAAAGCTCCAAAAACTCAAATTTATTCATAACCAGATAGCAAGTATTTTTTGTACTGATTTCTAAAATGTCTTGACGAAAAAGAATTTTTGGTCTCATTATCAAGTCATCCCGAACAAATTGTTGGACAATTGGACGCATTTTTTTAAATTCCAAATTAAAAAGTACCCCATTACGAAGGATGTAGTTTCTTTGTTTGTGTGTATAAGGCTAGAAAAATACAACAGTTGTAGAATAAGTTATTCATTAATTCCACAATTAAGGATTTTTTAATGATTTAAAGAATCGGAGAAATGATATTGAGGGCTTAAGTGATATTTGGAAATCGGGATTTTATTCCTCAAATGCAACACATGATGTGGTTCCCGGCTGACGACCCTTCCACGCGATTACACATTCGCCGGCTGCGACGGGGCATTCTTTGTCAATATACAGGGTTCAAGGCTAGGTCTGATGATGATGCGGCATGGGGACAATTTGATTGACTAAGAACGATACTAGCGTTGTCCAAAATGATTTGTTTTATAACGAAAAGATTGGTTATTGGAAATATCATGCATGTCTTACGAGATACATCAAGTTGAACCCAGCTTTACAGACCTTATAGATATTTATATTTTCTTATAGAGCAATAATTTCTGCACCAAATTTCAGAATTTTTCTATACTACAGAATATAGTATGTTTACTTTAGCAAAGCATGATCAGTAACAATCGGTTACGGTTAGTTTTCACCGCCTGTATATCAGGTTAAGTTGGTTGTCCGACCTTTGGACATATAAGAATCCCATTATTTTTAACTATTCAAGTGAATTACTAGTATATCAGATTTGCGTTGGAAATGGTTTGTTGGCAAAGTACAGTTTTAAATTAAATGCAATCGATTTTGTTTCTTTCACGTAGGGTAAGGCTAGACCGAATTTACAGCTATTACTTAATTCACCATCATCATCTTACAGTATATCTATATCACATATACTTTAACAAGGAAAAAACTTTACCAGTCATATTTGAGAACTTAAATAAAAGCAGCAGGGGTATAGACTTAAATTAATACCCGTCCTGTACATTAAAAAAAAATGGATTTCGTTTGGATATGTTTAAAGCTCAAGCCAACCTACGCTGATATGAACAAATATATATATTAAATAGCATCTAACAAAGACAATCTACAATCAAAAGATCCTTGTTTTCATTTCAAGCCCCATAAGCATCCACGACGTAAAATTAAAAGCATTTCATTTCAAACCTCGCTGTAACTTTGAATAAAACCTCTCTAGGTCATGGTCATGACCACTTCATTTCCTTCGCTGGATGAGGAAAAATCCTCCTTTATTCGTTACCATGGAAACTATTCGTTTAAAAGAAATTCGTTGAAGCGAAATGAAATCACAATCTCTTGTGTTACTTTACCTTTCCTTTTCTATCACAGATCGATTAATTTTATTTTAGTAAAAACCACATCACACTTCTTTTTTTGTATTTGATATTTATGTTATGAATAAAACGCTCTATTTTTCGATCTTTTTGTGCAATTTTATTTAATATCAAAAATGAAGTACTAATGCAATATTGCGATGGAGTTTTGAAACGACTGCATACCTAGTTATCTACAGCAGAAAACAATATTTTCTTAAGTAATTTTACTTAAAGTAGGTAAAAATTTCTACATAATGTTATCTATACTGCAGATAGCCCAACACATTTCATACAATTTACCGCAGATAACAAACACATGCTATAATACTATACTACAGATAGTAAACACTTTTATACTGCTATCGACTGTATAGCAAATTTCTATATAATGCTAGCTATAATACTGAAACAATAAACACTTATACTCTCTAAAATGGAAAGATTTACTTTTTTTAAAGTCTTATAGACTGTTATTAGTGATGAGACTTTTCAGAGATTTAAAATTTCAAGTCTCAAAAAAGATAATTATCTTAAATTGGTATTTTCAACATAGAATCAAACATTATAATTATTCAAAATGAGCTTTTTGATTCAAATGAACTATGATATAAATCTCCCAAAACCATTATTCAACTCTCTACATTTCAGTGACAAAACTTTGAAACGACGTTTTGGATTAAACATAAAACCTTTGGTTTTAAAAACACATTTTGAATCATTTTTAGGCTTATTTCCAGGTCGAAAAGACTAATTTAAAATAAATCTTATTTTCGAGACTTAAAAATTTTAAGTCTCTTAAAAGGTTCATCACTAATAACAATCTATAAGACTTAAAAGTAAGTCTTTCCATTTTAGAGAGTAGAATACAATCTATTTAGGATAACAAAAATATAAATAATGTAATCTACCGCAGATAACTTAACACCTATGCCATTTACGGAAGATAGATAGCAAAAACCTATATTATGCTATATGATAATATATATCATTCTTTACGGAAGATAGCAAAAACCTATATTATGCTATATAATTAAAAAAAAAACATATACTATCATTCTATCTACTGAAATTTTCAAACACATATATGTAATACTATCTATTGCATATCAAACTCATATTTAATGCTATAATATTAAAAACACCTATATAATGCTATTTACTTGTTTACTGTAGATAGCAAACAACTATAATGATATCTAAGGTGGTAACAATAAAGCAATCTACTGCAGATAACACAACGCATTTAATTTAATCTACAGCAAATAACAAACACCCTTATGACCCTAACTATGGCAGATAATAAACAGGATATCTACTGTAGATAAGAAACGCCTACATTGCTATCTACTACAGATAGTAAAGACCTATACAGGGTGTCCCAGAATAAACCTTAAAATCTTTGCGCGTAATTTTCTTGGATTTAACGGATAGTCAGAAAGTATATAAAGATTGCATTTTATAGCCTATGAATTGAACTTTTCAATACCGTTTGTTTCATTTCAATCGGTAGTGTGCAACTAAAGTTATGTTTTATCAAATATTTGGGTGGATTTTTTTCTGGTCCAGTTTCATGATTGTTGGTCATACATTTGCGGTATGGGTGTTTCTGAATGGAATAAAAATGGGTCACCTTGGAAAATATATCGTATCTGTCTTATTTTTACATCAAATTTGTTTCATTTTTTCAGCACAGATAAAAGAGAGCATACACATAATAAATTAGTAAACATTGTTACAATGACATTACTCAATAGAACTTCATTCAAGGGGAACTTGTAATGAAGTTATTGACACTGGAATAGTGTCGACCCTATAGCAATACCTATTTAATGCTATCTACTGCAGATAGCAAACACGTATTGTACAAGTATATATTTTAGAAAAACGTTGAATAACTGAAAATTACACACTTTTATTTACAGGTTTATGGACCAAAATTATAATAATTTTTAAATGAATTATATTTTTGTATACACAAGAATATTAAAATATTCTTATACACCAGTCTTCAGCAGCTTTGATAGACACTTGATAAGTTAATAACTGGGTGTCTTTGTCCTTTTTGACGTTTTCTATGTAAATGATTAATTGTTGGGATCACATCGGAGATTTTCTGAAATCAAAAATAACAAAAAGGTTGATATTAGGAATTTGCTTAAGCAGCTGCTGAGTTGTCAATAAAACATTTTCAATGAGTCTGTAAAACATTGAAATGGCTACAAATCACTAATTAGTCGAAGGGAATTTACTGTATAATTTAAAGAAAATAACGAATAGATTATCAGAATGTTGAGTTTGCCAACATAAAATAGATATCACATCTGTCCTTTGTTTTCCACTGGCAGACGACTTGACCTGAAAAACAAATAATATTGTTTTGAGAAATCTAATGAACCAAAAGTGTTTTGTTGCGAAAGAAACAGTTGAAACCAAACATAAAGACCAAGATCAAATATGCAATATGCAACGGTTTTCTAAAAATACTGATTACTTAAGAATCAAAGACTTTTTAAGTACTAAATTGGCCTTAAATTCATGGTTAGTAATCATAATCATTAACACTTAAATCAGTGAGGTGTATGGTAATTTTTGGTGTCCAGAAATAATTCCGAAAATGGGTGGTTACGGCGCCTTGGCAATGGTTGAACACTTGGCCAAACTAGCAATCAATTCGTGCACGTAATTTGCGCGCATAATTGAAGGAAGTAAATTAATCATGATATCCGACAACCGTATGCTGACATTTGGTGAAAAGATTGTGGAAATTATTACAAACTAATTGGCGTAAAAACATTAGCATAAACTGTCATTCAATTGCAATGTAAAAAACAATCGAACTCATGAACTTTATAAACATCGGGCAAAACGAAACGCATTGTGCGTTGTATTGGTCGACTTGTTTTTCGGTCAAAAACTGTATTTCTTTCCAAATTCCATTCTGTTATAAATTATTATTCACAAAGGTTCATTGTACTATAACATTAATAACAATTCAACACTGTTTTTGACTCGGTGATCTATTTGATTCTGACATTTTATTCATACGTTTTATATTGGTTTTTAAGTTTCAATGCATTTTTATACAAAATACTTTTCACTTCAAAGATTTGAGTCACGTGTAACATGCTTCTTAACTGTTGCTGAGTTCCCCAGCATTTAATTATTTCTTCAAATCAAGGGATGAATTTAAGTGCAGGGTAATTGTAATAATAAAACTTGCTATAAGACAACAACAATTATCAGCTGTGTCATCTTCTTGTCAAAGGTCAGCATAAATGGCAGCCTTCTCCATTCCGTATTTGTTTTTTTCATACTAGATTACAAGTTGATAGACAAAGAGCGAATATGTCCCCCGGGATATGTCCTCGTGTTTTTCAGAACCATGTCTGTTTCTCAATTTACATTATAATCTTATAATTCTTTAATTAAAGAAATCCAAACTACTCTATTTTATTTTCTAGTATATTTAGTTGTTTCATTTTGACATGCATGGGATCGGGAAAAATGAAATCCAGAAATATAGATTTTGATTCTAAAGCTTTAACAAGAGGTAGTTGGGTTTTATCCGGAATAGCCACATGCCATAAATCTTAATTTTCTCTAGTAAAGTTTAGAAATAAATCACTTTATATAGAGCCAAAGGAAAATCCATGCAGGGCCTACTGTAAACATGCATGTATCAGCAGTAGATGGGGTCGTTTAAAATCCCGGTTCTTGTGTGTATAGATCCATTTTTATTACATTTTTGTTATGCACGGCATCGTGAAAATAAAAGAAACAGATTTTGATTCTAAAGCTTTTTACGAGGTGGTTGGGTTTTGTCCGGAATAGCCACATGCCATAAATCATAATTTTCTCTAGTAAAGTAAAAGATGCGTCACAAATAGGAAAGCGTGTAATTACTCGTGTTGAGGACACTACAAGTGTTAAATTAAAAGGTCCTAACGTTAGTGATGATCAGGAAATAGATCATATCTCATGATGATGCGTCATCAAGTTAGCAATTT
>JXSR01S020657.1:14173-30422 GCA_000969725.1 Ophiothrix spiculata
AAGTATGACAAACCATATATTACCAAGTAGATTTTGACAAGCCCTACCCGAAAATTGCAGTATTGGAAGAGATAAAGGCACTGGAAGGTTTTTGTGGACAAAAGAACGTAAAACATGCTATTGGCACCCGATTTTTCGGAATGAGCGATATGCGTCAGATAAACTGAAATTCACGAAGGGGTAGGATTTATTGCTGACAGGATCCTTGTCCTATGCAAGAGCTGCCAGGACTTTAAAAATCTACACAAATTAGCTTCCCGTTGACTTACTGTACAAAATAGCTCCCTAAAAACACCCAAAAACTCAAGAATAAAGCAACTGGTTTCTTCAACAGTGCCTTTTCTTAATTAGTTATGTCTCTTTTAACCTAAAATGATGACAAAAGTATACCATAAAGGCAATATAAGTTTTTCGAGATACGGGACGTTGAAAGTATTGACGCCCAATATCACTGACAGTCATATAGCACTAGAATTCCCTACACATTGTAGAAAGCCTTAGAATTTTACCAAAGCACCCTAGAGATCAAAAATAGCATTTGAGCAACGTTTAAATAAACCTAAATTTATTGTAATTATAAATAATATTGACCGCACTTATGTTTGAAGGTTTGACTTAAGAAGGGTAGTCAATGTTTCTTATTTTAGAAACACCAAATTGTGAATGCCAGTTTATTTAGTGTTGTGGTCCCAGCCCAGGGGTCCCAGCATGTCATAAAATGCAATATAGTCAATGTGACAGCAAGATCTAGCTGTTCAGGGTTGTGTTTTTTGCTGACATAAAAAATCTTGTTTGTTTTTAAGCTGGAAACAAAAAGTTTTTGTGTTTAATTCCCTCTTGTGTTGTAATTATTAATTATTTGTGTAAACTAAAAGTCTAAACACAGATAACTTGGAGCTGCTGAGCCACTTACAAGAATAATACTATAATATGTCATTCAAACACAATTGCTGAAACATTTAGTTGTTAACTGCTAAAAAGTGACTACCATTTTTGCCTGGCTCTCTGGTTACAGCTGTTGGGAAATGCTTAGTATTGCAAAATGAGGGAACCATAAAAGAAGCCATCTGCACTTCCCAGCATAAATATGTTTGCAAGAAAGGTAAGTATTTATGATTTAATATTTTAACTTTGAAGTTATTGTTGATATTTATTGTATATTTACATATTTGATTCAAGCGAAATAAATAAGTTGTGGTTAGTAAGTATTTGCCTTGGTTTTGTGATCCAGTATGGCTTGGCGGAACAACTGGACCTAGCTCATCCGATAAAAAAAGCCCAGATATTCGAATTCTGGAAGATGTGTCATTTTTGTTTTCAAATTGATGTGTCCAGCTATAAATTTAATAAAAATAATAGCAATTATTAGTTATTAAATCTTATTCTTTGCTTAAGTTTTTAGAAAACTTGAACATACATATAAATTATCTTTCTTATGTCTTGATAGAAGATATAAAGCAGGATTTTAGTATTATATAACGATTGACTTGATTTCAGCCTGGCAATAGTTTTTTGCTCCTCAGAAAACAAAATCCGTATATAAAACAAATATTGACTGCTATTTCATTGTGAATAGTATACAAATATTGACTGCTAATGAAGCCAATAGTATACAAATATTGACTGCTTTGAAGGACTAAAATTGGTTAAAATTATTTTCCTGAGGTGATCTCAAAACCATGAATATGCCCGAAGCGAATGGTTTTTAGATCACCGAATGTAAATAATTTTAACCGTACCCCGAACAAAAAGCAGTCAATATTCATTTTATATACTGAATGTATAGATTTTTGTCATCTGGTTGGTTAAAAGAACCATTTTAGCACATAAAACACCCAATTGTAATTTACAATATATGTTTTTCCTTCAATGCTGACTGCGCCGTATTGTGCGTGGAAGATAACTAGCTTAGTTTGACCATAAATGCTTATAGTAGCCCTCGAGTTACACTGGCACTGACATTTTGTTGCAATTAGATACCATCAGACTCATAGTCTTGTCGAAGATCGCCGTCTGTTTTGTATAGTTTTTACGGATCCGTCTAGGTTCCATCACCTTTGGAAGGTCCTGATCCGGATGATTCAACAAAACAACATCCAAATTAGAAGAGATTTTTTGAGAGATCTCAACATTACCTCAAGAGTCAACCCACAACTCGGTAGTTCACAGTCCACATTCAACAGCCTATTGTTTTCTTGTTGTTTTATTTCCAACAGCATTTCTATAATAACAATTGAAAGAGACAACAGCATTTGTTACCAGTATGCACATAAACTAAATAGCGTAGTTTGTTCTTTCAAATTGGGTACCACCACTCAAACTAAAGAACAAATTAATGTTATTCTGAACGACGTTTCATTACAAAGAGTAGCTCATACTAAATTTTTGGGTGTTATAATTGAAAAAAATTTGACTTTGAAAAAACATATTGACGCAATATCCAAGACCATTTCAAGAAATGTAGGTATGCTTAATAAACTAAAACATTATGTACCAGAGTATATATTACATTCTTTTGTACTCTGATATTGCCTTACATTAATTACGGTAATCTCATTTGGGGTAATACATGTAAAACCTATTTAGATAAAGTTATTAAATTACAAAAATGGGCCATCAGAACAATTTCATTTTTTCATTTTTGTAATTTAATACAGAGCCCACACAGGACCATTACTAAAAAAACACAACGTTTTAAACATATGTGATACATTTTAACTGGGACTATGTATTTTTATGTACAAACATCAAACAAAGCGCCTCCCAAGTATATTTTCAGACTATTTCATTAAAAATAACCAAGTTCATAAGTATCAAACTAGAAACGCTTCAGATTATAGTATCAACAAAACAAAGAAAAAAAATTCAGATTGTGCAATTCGCACAACAGGACCGATTTTATAGAATACTCTTGATACAAATCTAAAACAATGTAAATCAGTCAAAAACTTTAGAAAAACTTATAAATCCAACATGATTGCCAATTATGATTTTTGTTGACTTTGGTGCACCCTTCCCCTTTATGTGCTTTTTTTTTATATATGTTTTGTATCCCATTTTGTATTTTTTTGTGTGTGTGTATTTGAAACCTTGTTTGTCAGGGGATGGTCCCTTAGGGCCTTTTTGGGCCTTTTGACCATTCCCACAATATCATTGTCATGTTTTTAGTGTTTTTTAATACTATATGTATGTACGATATTGTGAATAAAGTGATTTGATATGATTTGATTTGATGACTTTAACTTTTGAATGCTTTGTCCGATTTCAACAGGATAAATTTTCTATGAAAGCTAATGAAATGTTACATCTCACGCAGGAACGATTTTACAAAAGAATAAAAGGAACTGGTTATATAAAATCACTTATTAGATTACACTTTATTTTGACTCGCTCTGTATTTCCCTCAACCTTTAGCGAGCTGTTTTCAAAATTCGGACAAGCGAGCCTATTTCAGAATTCGGACTAGCGAGCCTATTTTGAAATTCGGACTAGCGAGCCTATTTTGAAATTCGGACTAGCGAGCTGTTATTTAAATTCGGACTGGCGAGCAGTTTTTAATATTCGGACTAGCGAGTTGCTTTAAAAATTCGGACTGACGAGCCTATTTTCATATTCGGACTAGCGAACCTTCGGACTAGCGAGCTGTTTTTTCGGACTAGCGAGCCTTTTTCAAGGTTATATTTTCCCTATTGAATAACGTTTCGGACTAGCGAGCCTTCGGACTAGTGAGCTTTCGGACTAGCGAGTCGTCGGACTGGCGAGCGGACCCCTTTTAGGTAACCATCCCAACCTCCCGATCAGGTAGCCAAATCTCTCGCTTTTAAAAAAAAACTTACGCAATGTCCCGCTTGTGTGAAAATTTGCTATAGGTGGCAATGCGTATAGCTGGTTTACAGACGGTGTAAAGAAAAAATGGTAAAAATGTTTTAAAAAGTTATACTTTGTATCAAATATGAATTGAGAATAAGAAAGTGATCTACACTGTGAGCCATTCATGTGCTTGTTAGACCTTTTTTCTTGTCAGTTTTCTAAACTTACGTAAAAACCTTTTTTGGTGAACCTTTTGAGCTTCATATGTCAGTCTCCTGCATCAGAATTTGAAAATGTTGACAGGTAAGGTATTTTGCATATTAATATATCTGATATTTTCATGTGTTTGACTTCATGTTCTGACAGTCACATTGCAACAAGAACCATCAGATTATGTTTCATTAGAGTGAACAAATGAAAAAAATCTTCAATTGAGAGCATAACAGTTATTTGAACAATATTTGCTATCTACTTAATGCTAGGGTTGAAAAAGATCATTATTAGGGAATTGCCTTGCACACGAGAAGAATACAAATATGCACATTTGAAACTTAAACTCTACATTGTAACAACTGAGTTACTTTCTTTCATTCTCTCCCCCTCTCTTTCTCCCCCGCAAAATATATGTATCTTTTTCAAAGAAATTATACTGTAAATTATACACCTGCAGGCATCAACATCAACTATTCCACCGTTTGACATTAAGGCTGCAGTTGATTTGTTTCAAAATGAAGTAAGTACAGATATTTCCATACACCACTAGACCTAAAAAGCTAATATGGTACAAATTTGATTTAGAAATCTTCCTTTTAAGAAGTGTTTAGTGGATTAGCCATATGTTTTGATAAATCATCCTACATATCATACATTAAGTGCATTTTAGTACCAGTATTAATGTACATTTAATGTAAGTTAATCCAAGTGCTATGTTGCATCGTTATAGAATAGATTGGTCTAAGTATCTTCTTCTGAGGTTTCTCTTTAGTGGTGAGAAGATCAATCTTTCTCAATGTTCCTGACCTTGATTTCTAAATTCCCCCAAAATTGTGGAAATAATGTAAACTTCTAGCTGTATATTAGCAACCCACACATTTTGTTTATAATGTTTTTCAAATTACATCTTTAGCTTGAGTTGAGGTTTGTTCATAGTATTCTGCATTTTGGCCAATTTACCGCAAAATCTATTATTTTTTGTCCTTACCACTATTCAAGTTATAATACTTAACTTTATTGTGCCACCAGACTTTAGTTTCTTAAATCAAGGTGAGGAGTGCAGTAAACAATGTATTACACTTCAATTGTAGTGCACTGTGAATGAACCTTTATTCTCAATAATGCAAACAGTAGAAATTTACCCTAAAATGACATAATGATAACCTTTCTGTTTGTTTTATCCCAGTTTTAAGATCAAGCATTGATTTGTAAAACAATAAAATGCATTCCTAGGCCAGCTCTAGTTTTGTGAAAATCAACATGGATTAAAAAGTGCCATAATGTTTTTTTCCATTGACCTATAGTGCATTTAAAATGTTAAGTAATGCATAACAAGTATGGTTTGGTAACAATTTTGTTACACCATTACTCATTTATTCAGTAGTCATTAATTACAGGTACTTACTACTTGAGTGTTTGAAATCCGTAACAATTCTATTGCATATACATAAGCAAAAACAAAGAATCCCTAGAAGTCAAGTTAGCTCAATTGGTAAGGCGCTCGCTTGCGGTGCGAGAGGTCCCGAGTTCAAACCTAGCTGGTGCCAAAAAAAAGTTGAGTGTGCTTGAAATTCCCTTGGACAAGGAACTAACTGCTAATTATCTTGTGGAAACCCATACGAAACTCGGGGAGCTGATCCGGGCAGCGATGGTGCATATGTATGATCAAGGTTCAGCGCCCCTAGAGGTTGCGGCAGAACCTGAAATGATGCTTGGTGTGGAATGGAGCTTACTTGGGCCGCAGTGGTCAGCAAACACCTGTAAAGTGTGCAGAGGCCGAGTGGTATTACAAATCTGGGAGGCATAGCGCACTATAAATCCCCAGTATTTATTTTTTAAATCCTCAGTATTTTAGAAGCAAAGAATCTGAATATTCTGCTTTTGCTCATAAAAGACTTTAAGCCATCCCATAGCTTGATTGACAAGTATCTTTTGTGAAGTAAAACCAATTTAATACTTCTGTCAATTTTGATTTTATAAATTTTTCTGAACTAAAATCTTTGTTTTTTAATGAGATTAGCGCCAGATATAGTTCATCATTTTTACCATTTTTAAAATCAAGACAGCTGAATGCATATTTACCTCAAGTTCCCAGACGATATTATCGATTTAGATCAAATAAGCTCTCTCTTAACCTGAAGAAAACTAATTACATGTTATTTGGTTCCATAAATAAGACTAATAAAATTAATAATGACTTTAAAATTTCATTAGATGATACAGAAATAAATCGTGTGAATGAATTTAAATTTTTGGGTGTAACAGTTGATCAAAATCTTAGCTGGAAGAGTCATATTGATAATCTACGTAGAAAATGCTGCAGTAGTGTTGGTATACTATACAAGGTAAATAAATTCCTTCCCGAATCTGCCCTTTTGAGTCTTTACTACACTCTCATTTTGTCACACTTTAACTACGGTATAACAGCTTGGAGTTCAGCGGGTGATGTAGATAAAAATAAGCTTCACACAATGCAAAAACGAGCATTGAGGGCAATCAGTAACTGTCCTTTTAGAAGTCACTCTAATCCACTCTTCATTAAATATAATCAACTAAAAGTTTTTGACCTATGTAAGCTAAACATTGGCACATTTATGTACAACTATTGTCAAAATTCACTTCCACCAGCCTTTGAAAATATGTTTAATACTAATTCTGATAATCATAATTACAATACAAGGTATGCTTCACACTTAAAGTATCCAAAAATAAGAACTGAATTAGGACGAAAATCCATCTCCTACCAAGGTGTTAAAGTCTGGAATGATATTCCTAACTTCATTAAAGTCAGCAAAAACATTAAGTCATTCAAACAATCCTATAAAGATGCTGTTATTTCTAAATATTAAGTTATAATATCATTTACTTTGTATATATATTATGCATAATTATACAGAGTCTAGAATCTGAGACCTTAGTTTCAGACCATTTGCTACATGTATTCCTTTATATAATGTTTCTCTGAAATTCTTTTATTCCAAATATTTATTTTGTTCCATGACTTCCTTTCAATTTTCTCTTTGGCCATCGAATTGGAATTTGTGAGGAAGGTAACATTACATTCTAAATATTCTCTGATCATAACTGTGTTTTTTTTTCATAAGAGCTACTTTTCTCATATTTAAATGTACATTTTTCTTCATTAACCTTTCTGTTTCATGCCTTCCTCCCGTCTACTCTTTGGCTATCGAATTGTGGTCTGGGAGGAAGGTAAGCTTAATTTTTTCTTTGCCTTTCAATTTATTTTTAATCTACTGTTTAAACTGGAGACAAGGACTTGACAGGCCTTTGGCTTATTTTCTTGTTCTCCTCCACAATGTTTATACTTAGTAAATATGCAATTGTGTACTCACTGTATTTACATGTATGTGGAAAGAAATAAAATTATGTTATGTTATGTTATGATCGGAATAATCCGCTAAAACTACAATTAGAATGATAAAAAATCAAAACAGTGACAAAAATTCCAAATGAAAATGTTTCTCATTGGAGAAAAATGAAGTAGTCAGCAAATCTTTTCAACAGAATAGAATCCATAGTAGCTGTCAAGGACAGATTTCAGATTATAATGAAAAGATCAAGGTAATTATGGTGTTGTTTGAAAACAATGATTACCAATGAAAGTAATGTACTATGAACTATCAAAATACTATAGGTGAGTAATCATTGCAATGTGATGCCCAAACTATTTCTCCATTATGAACATTTTTGTAAATGGTAAAACTAGTACAGGAAAGGTATTCAGTTTTGATGCCTGTTGGGAACAAATTGCTAACAAAGGTTTTTCTTCACAAAACATTTCTTTAATATGTCCATAATGACATACTAAAAATCCGCTAAATTCCGAGTTGAGGATATATGTTTAATTCGCATAAATTCAAAATAGCAGCAATTTCACATATTTGTGATCATAACTTGAGATCGGAGATACGTGAAGGTAAATATTAGTGTCTACAATTATGTTTCAAGGTCGTTGAACACAAATACAATACTAATGGCAGTTAGTACTTGCTTCAGACGTAATTTGCATATACAAAATGTCTGCCAAAGTCGATTACTCTTTTTACCACATCTTGATATTTAACCTCTCTTTATACATCAAAAGGAATCTGTTCTATACTGAAAAGTACATTTTCAACAGAGATTTACTAAGCGTGTAACTAATGTTCTTTGACCAACAAAAATAATCAAGATTACTATACTGATACTTATCGGAAAATATGTTTTATTTTAAATTTTTATTGTTGAAAAATTAAAACACATTTTGCATAATGTATCATTTAAATGACTATTAGCAATAATAAGTTAAGAAATATACTGTGTCCACTTATGTCTAATTGTCTCCACTTTGTATTAAGATGACTTCCAAAATGGCAGGAAAAATGCAAAATTTGAATTTTAATCATTAATTTTGGGGAAATGCTTATAGATCTGTAACACATACGTTTCAATTAAAATTTAATCAATCGAAAATTTCACAATGGCATCAACAATTTAGGTTTAGAACACTGAGATAGCATTAACAACATTCAATAGTTTAGATAAAGTAATATGAGAAAATGAGTGACTGATGTTTGAGTGGTTTTCTCTGAGATGCAGTTGCTTACGACTGTGGGGTAACGATTCTTTTCATAAATAGTAAGAAATCAAAAAAATGTTTGCATCCGTTTTGCGTGCTCAAATTTCAATGCACACTGAACGCATGCTTTACTAACACGTTTGGTTAATCACGCGCCGCCTAGTGCGTAATATATACACGAGAAATATGCAGACGCATATGTGCCATCAAAGTAATCAAATTTTATAAAAAAATGCCAGTTTTGGTCGTTTTTCTTGAGAACTAACACGGTGACCATATTTTTTTATTTCAGTATTTTGAAGAGAGCGCAAAAAGTCCTTTAACATATGTAAAAATTAAAAAATTTACTATTTTACAAGCACATAATGATCGACATTTTGGAGTTTCCCGTATACTTTGTATGGTTAATCGGATGATATTTTGGGAAAATATGTACTTTTTGAAATGCCTGTATCTCTAAAACGAGCACAGTTACCTATATTTTTTTATTTTAGAATCTTGTCAGCACAAATAAATCTACCAAATTCTACATTTTTAAGAAAATAAATGGAGTATTTGCATCTCAGAGAAAACCCCTTAACAGCTAAAGTTTTTTTCCAAAATGCTTCAAATTAGAATTACCATCCAAAATAAAGCCTCAAACAGCTAAAATTGCATTTTCCCTCAAGGAAGAATTAGAGAGACATTAATACAGCACTAAAAAAATATAATATTCAACATCTGAAATGGAAAATGGCTTTAACGGTTACATCAGACACTGCTATATTCAAAATGATACCGTAAAAGGCCCATTAGCACTGTCAATATGTATGAGGATTTTTCAACTAAAATGGGTTGTAGTGACATTTAAACAAGTTTAAACATTTAAACCATCGATGATACATCAGACACTGCTATATTCAAAATGATACCGTAAAAGGCCCATTAGCACTGTCAATATGTATGAGGATTTTTCAACTAAAATAATTGGTAATAATATTAAAACAAGTTTAAACAATAAAACCATCGATAGAACATAATCAATATAATTTTTTTTCAATAATAATATAAAATGATAATATGCATGCTTTTATATAGCGCTTGACAACTTTAACAAGATCTGAAAGCGCATTATCTTGTTCATTATTATAAGCTCAAACTGTAACAAAATAAGAACCCCTCGGTGTTGTCTATTCAAACAAAAATTTGTAACTGTGAGATATTGGAATATAATGAATGGAATAGTGCTTTGAGGGTTGCAACAAAAACATATGTCCACAAATTATGTCATTCAATTTTTTAAATTCGATCAAGATGCCCGAAATAGGCACAAAGTAGCGACCATAATACCTAAACCTGTAAAAATGTTTTCCCGCAGTCATTTTGGGGCGCCAATTTGAATTTAAAAAGTGAGAACGAAATGATTTTGTTACAAAGTCTGCTATAAACTCCAAAACCATATTACAATGACTATTTTAAAAAGATATCTTACTATTACTGTTTTAATGTAGCTCTTACGTATTTTTACAAAAAAAATATTTGTCAAAGACACTTTGTACCACATTTTGGGTGCTTTTTGAATTTGAAGTAAGTAAATGAATTGTTTTGGTGGTCTGTTCTTATCACCAATGCCGTTTTCTATAGATGGTTTTGAGTACGTGTTTCGTGTCTCAAAAAAGTATTTTTAACATGTTTAATGTCACTCTAAACCATTTTTGTGAAATAAAATTACATTTTGGGTGCCATTTTGAAAACAAAACATGTGAGTTGCATATTTTGATTAGAAATTTGTTCCTGTTGTTATGCTCAATATGACATTTATCAGTGATTGTTTTGCACATTTTATAACTTATTGAAATATCAGGGCTTTTTATAAAGTAGCAAAAAAAGTACACATACTTTTGGCAATCATTTTAGCTATAAAATTGTCCACAAAGGAGAATGTTTAGGACATTTTGTATATTGATCCTAACATCTTGACCTTTCCTTACAATTCAGCAGTGTTATTTATTTCTCCTGAGACTAACCTTTTTGCCTTTTAGAGTTATTGTTTAAAAATATCAAACTGGCAGCCATTTTGATTCAATTCAAATTATGTCAGAAGCATTATAATAATGCAACCATTGATCTTAAAAACAGGCAAAGACGCCTTTTGCTCGTGAGTCTCTTTCTCTTAATATCTAGATGCTATAAGAATAACCCAATAAATTGTCGGCCATTTTGAATTTATGCAAATAAGGTCAGATGCAACCACTTGAAACTATTATTATTGTCATATTTGCAATTACAGACCCTGATAACATACATATCGCCAACAAAATTTCTTTCCAGCGAGTCCCTAATCTCAAGATATGGTAAAAAACAGTAAAATGGAGGCCATTTTGTTTTATGCACATTTTCCATATTTCTGCAATTCGGATTTTAACGGATTTTGAGTATATCATATTTGATACTGTAAAGAACCGAAAAGTGAAGAAAAACCTTTGTTAGTAATTTGTTCCATGTCAAAAATCAGTTTTCTTGGACTAAACATTTTACACCATGGAAACATTTTACACTGTGAGAAAAAATTAAAATTAAAATGTTCATTCCGAGTGAAAATTTAACATAGTGGTGAAAATGTAACACCATGAGAAAAATTCTGAATGAAAATGACTATAAATGACGAAGTATATCTAGACCTTTACTCTACTAAACATTTGAAATGTGTGTACTATTATTGGTCTCTGTAGTTTTTGTGGTATGTGCATTTTGTTTAAAGTGTATTCTAAAAATTTATGTAAAAATATTTTTGTGAAATTTCCTTTCTTAAAATGTGCACTTTTATGAAATATTTCAAACTTTTATGTAGTTTTGAGAAACTTTAAAAGTTTCAATGGGTTATTTATATTCTCCCTTATGCCTAAATTATATGTATTTTGATGCTATAAGCTTGCTTACACATTTCAATTTTCTATATCCCTCCATCCACAGCTTCAGTACATATTTGGATCAAATGCCCTTGGAAACAATTTTGTAGAAACAAAGGGGGAAGCATTTAAGCGTTTGGAATCAGACAATTATGGTAAGTATACAATAACAGAATTATATATTAGTGTTGTGTTACTATACCTTGTTGCCTCCATCACATCTGATGATTGGTGACCATTTCTGCGCTCTTTTTTATGTTCTTTCTCCAGGTGACTCTTTCTTTCCCGGATGTTGTCAAACCAACTTTTCTTCTGCTCACCATATTTTCTTGTTTCTTCTACTTTTTTCATAACTAGCCTTATCTAGTTTCATTTTAAGATGAGTGGCAAGATTTCTATAATTCCAAAGAACCTGCAAGTCAATCAGTCTTTTCTTGCCAATAGCAATCCATGTTGTATGTCATTGGTTGGCATTAGCTTATTTCTCTAGTCCGAATAGCTCGCCAGTCCAAATTTTTGAAACAGCTTGCTAGTCCAAATTTAATTTTTAAATAGGCTCGCTAGTCTGAATTTAGAAATAGGCTCGCTATACTAATTGTTCATGTAAGTCTGTGTCCAAAATGGGTTAGTATAAATTGTTTCTGAACTAGTCTTAATACAAGTTCTCGTCAAGATTTGGACATATTTCAATTCTGTGCAGTGAAAAATTTCAAATGCTGCATGGTTTACTTATGTCTTATTTTCCTTTTTTACAAATGTATTTGAAATTAGAAAAATTCAGTAGCATTGATACAATTACATTTACTTTTACAATTTCTTTTAGCCTTCCTTGCTGCATCATTCAGAGATGAGCCTACTCATGTCATCAATATGCAAGTTCGAAATTACACGTACAGTGTTATCTTCCCCAAAACAGTGAGAGATTTCCAAGGTATGTCCATTATTCCCTTTTGAAAATCTTATTTAAAAAACAAACATGTATGATACAATACATTGAAGTAATCTAAAATTTAAATCCTGTTATAAAGAAGTAACTCCAACTTGACAATGGAACACTATAATCCATTTAAGTTTTGTAAATGGATTACAGTGGAACTCTATAATCCGTTCCACTGTAATCCATTTACAAAACTTAAATGCTGGTAATTTATATACTGATATCTCTCTGATTTTGTGACCTATCTGATGTGGCCTTTGTCACACGGCACAGATGTGTTGGCCTATCATTCCAAGTGCTTTTACTACCAGTAGGATGCAGACTTTTTTTGTGGAATTTTAAGTTTAATTAACTTTTGCTTTATAGGGATTTAATCTCGCAACCTCCACTGTAATTAGCATTGAATTGATTGACCTAACTTTACCATATAGTTCAGTTTTATTTCCAACAGTACTTCTAACTGCATCTATTTTGAATTTTTACAGCTTCTTGGGCATCTGTTGGTGTTCAGAAAGATTATCACAATGCATCAGTGAATACAAGCATTTTAAGCACTGGCTCGTTTATCCTGGGAAGCCATGTTTTATCGATATCTTTGTTTAGTGATGAGAATAAACTCATGTCATATAATACCACTGATGGTGATCCAGTTCAGATTCTCTTTGATATGCAGCAGGTTGGTTTTAATTTATTTTTGAGTTTTTTAGGTTGGATCTGTCCCTGGGTCAGATTTAGAAAAAATTATTGTTGCTTTGGATGCTATGATTTGTAGATCTAAATACAAATACAAAATGAAATTTAGAAAGCATACAGATTCAAGGAAATGTTCACAGACACTAAAGGCACACAAGTTATTGATATGATTGCTGGAACAGATAGACTTTCAATAGTTTTTTGAAACTTACTATAGCATTTAATATCTTAATTTGTGAATGTGTGCCAGCTGCAACATATGATCTCTCACACAAGATACATTTTCAAAGTCATGGTGTGCATTTCTAGCCTGCAAATCTTGAGTATACATGTTCAGAAATCAAACTCAACATCAAAATTGAAATACTGTAGTAGATTTTATTCCTAAAATTATATTTTATTGTATTTTGAAAGATCAAGGATGCATATAATTTATTTTTAGGAATATTTACATTGAATTCTAATGAAAACATATACATTTGATTACCTATCCAATAACTATAAAAGTAGCAAATTTATACAAACACTAAATCATAATCAATCAAATAAATAAAAGTACTTTATTATATTGTATTGAAAAGTGTTTTACTTTAACATCAGTCTCCTAAATTCCTATGGCATTTGATATTAAAATATATATATTTTTCAATCATTTTGTGTTGCTTCCAGAGCTTGAAAGAGAATGAAAATCCCATTTGTAGCTACTTTGATTTGGAGAAAGAGTAAGTACTTCTTTCTAAGGGGTTTAGTTCTATTGAACATTTTTATCTTATTTCGGTCAACCTTAGTGTTTTCATTCAATGGTGCAACTAGTTTTGAAATGTTATGCATTAATCAAATTGATTGAATCAATGGCCTGAAGAAATCATCCTTTCTAAAAAAGGACTGATTTAAAACTCTTCTAAAGGAGCATCAATGATTTTATATAATTTCATATAGCCCCTTGGGTCTGTAGGCACACTTACACCCAGGCGCGTAACCAGCATTGTCAGTCAGAGGGGGCAAACGTCGGTATCGTCCCTAAAACATCGGTGTCGTCCCTTTTTTGCATTTGATTTTTTATTACATTATTTTAGGTCTTTCAATGATATTAATGAAAATGTTTAACACTTTTCACAATTGTGTTCTGCATCTTTTTATTGGTTCATCAATGTTATTAGGATTACTTTAAAAAAAAAAAGTACTTTACAAAAGTAACCAATAAACCGTTAACGTTAAGATGATAAACACAATGGAAACACTTCAGAATACGATGATTAAAATTTTCATAGGAAAATTCCAGTAAGAAAACTCACGTTTGCACGTCCAAATACTTCAGAATACATATATCTTGTGAAAGCAAAATGGCATATAAAATGTTTTCATTAACATCATGTACTGTTTACGTCACATAAAACTTTTTTAGTTTACACCTCTTGATATAACAAGGAACCTACTGCTCAAGTCAAAGTGACAGCCTATTATACATGTTATGCTTGGCGCTAGATTAAAAACTGTTGCCACCAAGCTTATATATGAAAGCAATACTATAAGATTTTGATCAAAAATGGTTTACAGTAAAAACAGCATAAAATGGAGGAATGAGGAATATGTATTTTGTGAAAAAAAAAGTTTTGACCTCAAAAAATGGATAATATATGTATGCTTTCCCATACTAATCATGCTAATACATTTGAAATTAGATTCGGGATCCCGAATTTAATAATTCAACAAATGGTCATAACAGAAAAAGTAAGCATCTTTTAGCCAATTTATTTTGAGGGTATTCATATCTACCAAACCAAATAAGCCAAACCATATAGTATTGCTTTAAGTATTTCATCTCCATTGACTACTTAAGCAAAATTCTGCGAGATGAAATTTCACTGAAATTGTCAATTACAGCTTCAAAATCAACGTCAAGAGCAAAATCTCGCTCAATGCTCAAAACAGCCAAAGAGCTGAGGCGATCCTCAGTCATTGTGGATCGTAAGTACGTTTTGGTAAGCTTTAAGCGACTAAATGATCTCTCGCTAGAGGCCGAAGATACGGCAATGGTACCCAGAATTCTATATAAAGTCACCAAATTAGGATAGGCAGTACCTAGATCCCACTCTTTCAATTTCAATAACATTTCGGAGGCAGAACTTCCAAAATTCATTGAAAAGTCTGGTGTGTTTTCATGGAAACGGCAAAACTGTTGGTATTCAGCCTTTGACAAATCCTGGTCGACATCAGTCTTATATATTTCTGTTAAGAGCTCAAAGGATTCCATGTCTCCCAGTTGACCAGGCATAAGGCACTTAAATGGAACTACTTTGCTATGAAAATCTGCAAATCGCGAATCTAGTTCCCCAATAATGGTATCATATATCTTATAATAAACATTAATTTTGAAGCGGTTTGTTGGATCCGAAATTGGTTCATCAGGAGCATTTTCACCCGGCATTCGTTTGCGTCTACGCACCCTAATATTTTGAAACTCCGTAGAAACACCTGTATCGTTTGCTATTTCATGGGCTCTAGACAATATATCCTTTAAGTTTTCATCAGATCTTTGTGTCCTTACACAGTCAAACAATGCCTTAATCATCGAGCTTGCAGTTGCGATATCAATTTTGGGTTTCTGTAAATACTCTGAGAGACTTTTAACTTCAGATAGTATTTCTAACCACAATTCAAGCATTACTAGGAACTCAAATGTACTCAGATAAGAAAGTAAACCATTTGCCTCGGCCTTTGAATCAATACATCTGTCTTTGTTGACAATATTTTCTAGTGCTAACAAAAGTGCAGGATAAAGATATTTCACTGTTTTTACGCAGTCATGTTTAGCGTACCAGCGTGTTTCACACACACTTTGTAGTTTCCTGTGTTTCATTTCTAGTTCATCCTGTGCCTCTGACAGATGTTTAAGACGGGGCTGGCTGGAGTTAAAGAAATTGAACAACTTGTGAATTGTGCCAAAAAATGTGACCGCTTCAATACAATCTTTGCAGGCATCAGAAAGTACTAGATTTAAGTTGTGAGCACAGCAATGGACATATATACGGCATGCTTGTTAACTTCTTTGACTCTTGTTTGCAAACCTGATTTGTCCCCTTTCATATTTGCAGCCCCATCGTATGACTGCGATCTTATTAAATTTAA
>JXSR01S020657.1:30472-50131 GCA_000969725.1 Ophiothrix spiculata
AGCCAATTTATTTTGAGGGTATTCATATCTACCAAACCAAATAAGCCAAACCATATAGTATTGCTTTAAGTATTTCATCTCCATTGACTACTTAAGCAAAATTCTGCGAGATGAAATTTCACTGAAATTGTCAATTACAGCTTCAAAATCAACGTCAAGAGCAAAATCTCGCTCAATGCTCAAAACAGCCAAAGAGCTGAGGCGATCCTCAGTCATTGTGGATCGTAAGTACGTTTTGGTAAGCTTTAAGCGACTAAATGATCTCTCGCTAGAGGCCGAAGATACGGCAATGGTACCCAGAATTCTATATAAAGTCACCAAATTAGGATAGGCAGTACCTAGATCCCACTCTTTCAATTTCAATAACATTTCGGAGGCAGAACTTCCAAAATTCATTGAAAAGTCTGGTGTGTTTTCATGGAAACGGCAAAACTGTTGGTATTCAGCCTTTGACAAATCCTGGTCGACATCAGTCTTATATATTTCTGTTAAGAGCTCAAAGGATTCCATGTCTCCCAGGTGACCAGGCATAAGGCACTTAAATGGAACTACTTTGCTATGAAAATCTGCAAATCGCGAATCTAGTTCCCCAATAATGGTATCATATATCTTATAATAAACATTAATTTTGAAGCGGTTTGTTGGATCCGAAATTGGTTCATCAGGAGCATTTTCACCCGGCATTCGTTTGCGTCTACGCACCCTAATATTTTGAAACTCCGTAGAAACACCTGTATCGTTTGCTATTTCATGGGCTCTAGACAATATATCCTTTAAGTTTTCATCAGATCTTTGTGTCCTTACACAGTCATACAATGCCTTAATCATCGAGCTTGCAGTTGCGATATCAATTTTGGGTTTCTGTAAATACTCTGAGAGACTTTTAACTTCAGATAGTATTTCTAACCACAATTCAAGCATTACTAGGAACTCAAATGTACTCAGATAAGAAAGTAAACCATTTGCCTCGGCCTTTGAATCAATACATCTGTCTTTGTTGACAATATTTTCTAGTGCTAACAAAAGTGCAGGATAAAGATATTTCACTGTTTTTACGCAGTCATGTTTAGCGTACCAGCGTGTTTCACACACACTTTGTAGTTTCCTGTGTTTCATTTCTAGTTCATCCTGTGCCTCTGACAGATGTTTAAGACGGGGCTGGCTGGAGTTAAAGAAATTGAACAACTTGTGAATTGTGCCAAAAAATGTGACCGCTTCAATACAATCTTTGCAGGCATCAGAAAGTACTAGATTTAAGTTGTGAGCACAGCAATGGACATATACGGCATGCTTGTTAACTTCTTTGACTCTTGTTTGCAAACCTGATTTGTCCCCTTTCATATTTGCAGCCCCATCGTATGACTGCGATCTTATTAAATTTAAATCTAATCCCAAATTCTCCAGTGTTCTATTCAAAACCTGAAAAAGGTATTCTGAATCACTTTGTTTAATGTCTTCAAATAGCACAAACCTCTCTTGGATGTTAAAATCTGAATCAACGTACCGTAAGCAAAACGAAAGTTGATCCACATGAGAAATGTCTATTGTAGAATCAAGGATGACGCCAAAATAGTGAGCTATTTTCACCTCATTTATAATTTTGTCCTTAACATGTCCAGCAAGACAATCTATAAACTGATTTTGGATAAATGGGCTTAAATATGAAGCATTTTTAGGGGCAGTGGCGATGTGCTGAGCAAGAATCCCGTCATATTTTGCCAATAGTTTCAAAAGCTCAATAAAATTTCCCTCATTTACCGATTTTCCTCCACATGAATGTTGAATTTGCCTAGTTGATGACAACAATTCTCGATGACCTCTAAAAGCCAAATTTTGTTTAGCTAGGAAAAGGGTCGCATCCAATAATCGACAAAGCACTTGGCGATTGTATCTAATCTGCCTTTCACGGGCACGGAGCTGTTCCTGATCAACGGCTCTCCCTAAATTTAATCGTTGTTTTGTTTGAATCCATATATCCATAGCTTCGCGGTGAACTTGACTTTGTTCATGGACTCTGAGGGAATTAGTAGCTTTCTTCCAATTGTTAAACCCGGATGTTGGTTCGCTAAATGCTGGTTCATAGGTGGCGTGTCTTCTATTTGCGAATAACCAGCATGGGAAACAATATGATTTGTGGCTTGTTGGGGAGTAAGTAAGCCAATCTCGGTACGACTTCGTGCCGTTTTTCAGAGTTACCATATACCAATCGCGGCGAAAGGATCGTCCATTTTCATTTTGCGCGAAATGGTAATCTTTATTTAATCCTGGCTGACATGGCCCAATATTCAGTAATGCATGACTTAGTTCAGGCGTCATCGGGCGACCGATAAACAAGGCAGGATCACTTGGATATTCTTGTGTTTTATCTATGAGAGGAGGTTGTACTTGCCTATAATTCTGCTCATCTTGTTCTTCTCGTTGTCCCTCTTCTGAGTCAGACTCTTCCGACTCCATTGCTCCCAAGGTTGGCATCTCTTGTTGGCTTTGATCGACTGGCCCGGCACGCTCTTCAATATCCTGATCCAAGAGAATTTGAACATTTTCCGGTTCATGATGTAGGCCACTGCTTTCACCAGCCAAAGTTGAGGTTTCCGGGATGTCTTCTGAACTCACATAGTTTGGTGATTCAACTGTTTTTCTTCGTTTTACATCAGTTTGGCCAAAAAATGATGTCAAAGTTATGTCACCCCATCCCTTTTCTTTCACCGGTTTTCCAGCATGTTTTGATTTGGAGTGACTTTTAAGCTTATCTCGTCTCATCTGCTTTCCGCAATGTCCACATTCAGCCTTGTCTTTTTGTGACGACATAATCGAATTTAGTCTCTTTTGAAGTTGTGAATATCAAGTTAACAAATATAATCCAATATGTTCAATAGCATTAGAATCCTGTCGAATAGAATTGTTCAACAAAGGTGAACTAGCTGGTACCATGTTCGTAAAAGCTTATTATACAGCTGGACGTACTGCGTACAACTTTATGTGGGGATAAATGCGCAACATCTTTCGCATCTTCTTTCGTGGAATTATAAAAGGCCGGTAACCCATTCGCCCTAGCAACCGACCTAGCAACCGTGGTCGTATGCATAGCATCAGAAGTTGTGGTTTTGAATTGTGTCCCTCGTCAGTTTAGTATTGACATGTTTTAATCCTTACGTAAATTTAATATCATCATCGGTGTTACACAATTTTAATGAGAGAAGCGTTTTTCTCTCTTTCCCTTTTTTCTCACTGCCTTTGTCCCCTTTCTCTTTTTCTTTTCCACATTTCTCTTCTCTTTCGCTCCCCTTTTTCTGCCGATTATTTTTTCCTTCTCTTACTCTTTCTTTCCCTTCACCCTCTTTCTCCTTCCCTTTTCCCTTCTCTCCCTCCGTCCCCTTTTCTTCTTTCCCTTTCCTTTTCCCCCCTTCCCTTTCCCCCTTTCTTCTCTTTCTCTCTATCCTTCCCCTTCTTTTATCCCCTTTTTCTCGTCCCCATTTTTCGCTTTTCCGTCCCCATTTTAGTTGTCCGGGGGGGCAGTCTGCCCCCCTGCCCCCCCGCTGGCTACGCTACTGCTAGGACCCCGATAATAAGCTTCACTAGAGGCTTTCTTGGGTTATCCTTGGCTCAGCCTAAAGAACTCTTTCCTTCTTTTTTCTTAAAATTTCTTCAATCAGCAAAAATACAAAAATGAAACTACTTTTCAGTGCCAGAAAAAATAGCAATTGTATTCAGATCACAGTCTAGCTTAGCTTTACTCCCAAGTACGTGTGGCAGATATCGTTCACTGCTTTCAGCAGTTTCATTATTTATTCTGAGCATGAAAACCCTTTAGTGTATGGTTTTTGATAATAGAATCTCTTTATGCATACAAAATATTCTTAAAGCACTCTTTAAGATTATTTATATGGGTCATTCAAAAAGTTATGAATTTAACATAAAATTTTTCTCCAGCGTACAAAACTGTAAATTGCACTTTGGCTAGAATATAAAGATTGAAGAACATACATAATTTGTTTTATCACCTTGGCATCTGAAACAACTGATGACAAAAAAAACAACTTGCTGAGCGTTGCTGTATGACCATGTACCAAGATGAGCATTTTATCTCAAGCAGAATAATGCTAAAGTCCCATTAAAGCCTTGTGTAATGCTTCTTTGTAACAGCATACCCATCGCTGTTTCATCAAACACAGTTCCAAATGCGTTATAAGAGTCTAAAACCTGGCAGTTCATTTCCGTGTCAGTCAGCCTCCATCATCGTTTAATTGTATGATAAGATCATAAATTTAGAGGATAGATACTTTACTCAAAGTATTTAGGTCCTGATCAAAGTATTTAGGACACTGCATCACTTAGGCACATAAACCGTGTTCAATTTCATTACAATTTAGTGCATTATGTGCAAGTTATAGTGCATCATCAGCAAACCCCATATACCCTCATTTGATATCAATGCTGAAATCAAAGTGGCGCCAAATCTGGTACCTCCCCTCCTAATCTATGTGCAAGATGCGAAGATTAAAAACTTGTATGATCATGCACCTGCAAAGACCAAACTTGTTGAACTGCTATAAAATAGTAACACGTCATCAAATATTCAATATCATATTTGATAGCTCAGAAGCACAGCTGAGGAGACTTATAAATTCTCACATTTAGTATGGCTTGATGCTATTGAGAACCAATTGGGATTTTTTAAGTGGAGAAATATAATACCATTACTATAGGCAAAAGAAAAATTTATTGGACAATTTAAGCAAAAATCTATGGCAGGAGTTGCATTTATAAACAATGGGACCCTGTACTCTGGATTATTGTTTAAATTGTCCAATAAATTATTGTTTGGCCTATAGTAGTTTATTGCTGTTCAAGAGCCATGTCTCATTCATCCTTTATGTTATAGCTTTAAAGAGGCACTTGACAATTGAAAATCAACTTTTACATGCAAGTTCTAATGCATCATTGACAAAAACAAAAATACCCCAAATTTGATCCCCACGCTGTAATAAAAATGACACTGATTCTGGTATCTCTCCTTAAGGCCCGGTGCAGACTCCTTTATCGTATAGAATATTTTGCTTAGAATATTCTATGCTGACCACAAAATGACTTAGGTCATCAAATAAAACTGTGTGTTTTATTTGATGACCTACATCATTTTGTCGTCAGCATAGAATATTCTAAGCAAAATATTGTATACGATAGTGGAGTCTGCACCAGGCCTTAGTCTATCAGGCTGTTTCTATTCAAGATCATTTTCCGAAAGCAACCGGCTAATGGAGTAGAAGTATTCAATAGAAACAGCCATTCTCTGTCTTTTTAGCGGCTAAAGTTTAGCCGCTATTTATCCTGCTTTTTGTAGGATAATAGCGGTGAGAAATACCGCAAGACGGCAATAGAAACTGAAGCCTTCGCATTTTCCGGCGAAAAACCAGAAATCACAATGGGACAAACTATATATATAATGTTTTAGAAATTAGAATGTACATTTCTGGGATGTACATTGTACACCCATGTACATTCAACTCGATATGTTCGTCACGCCTCACACACTGCGTGTGCGTACGTGTTGACGAGCGACTTGGTAGTGACGCGTAGGTATAACGCGTTTAAAACTTTTATCCGGCAATTTGTAAAAGTCACTCGACCCTTTTCACTTAGCGCAAACTGTAATCTAATAGAAACTCGACGCTCACCGCTATTATACGGTTAAATTTTATCCGGATAAATACAGGATAATTAATAGAAACACGCTGTTAGTGTAAGATACAAAGACCAAACATTTTACTGTAAAGACCAAACTTGTTGAGCTACTATAAAATAGTAACACTTCATCAAATATTCAATATCATATTTGATAGCTCAAAAGCACAGCTGAGGAGACTTATATAAATTCACATGTTGTTTGGCTATGCTATTTAAAAGAACAAATAGGGAATTTTTATTAAGTAGAGAAATTCAACACCAATACATATATATTATTTGCTGTTCAAGAGGCGTTTTTCATTCATCCTTGACGTAATAGCTTGAAGAGGCAATGGACATTTGACAAAAATTGTAAAGGGACTATATAATAGTGTAGTTATCTTGTTCTAGGCATACGTTTGCCACATTAACATAATTAAAAGAACTGATAAAGAATTAGCCAGTTGATGTTCTTTTTTATTCTCTGAGATAGCATAGAGTGGCTACCACTGAACAACATCGAAGGATGGGATCGATTGGGGAAAATGCCACAATATTAAAAATTGATCTTTCACTATTCACTTGTCAATCAAACAGCAAAATACTTATAATTGGTATTGACAACTGCCTTGACAAGTGGACAGAATCTACATTGCACTAATAATAACCTAAAAGACACCATAAAATCACCTTTAAATTAGCCCTGGTTTCAGTGCCTTGTCCACTTGTCCAACATCACCTGTCCAACAGCCTCTATCACAGTTGATAACAAGGCCCTGGAACTTCACCAACTTTTTGGAAAAGTTTGGATGATCAACTTGTAATTTGTGTTACTTTATTGGCCTTATTTATAATGAATGTACTGATACTATAGTGCATACATACGTCATGTGTAAGATTACAAAATTGCTGAAATACCAGAAGCTGCTTGTTGAGCTTAGTCTAATTACAAACTGGAGTTGACATATCCTTGGTGTAGACAATTCTTATGTTTCTGCATATAGTATATATTACTGCACCTGAATCTCCTCGGGTTAATATTTTTGCATCATATCATAGGTTGTTGACTTGGGTTCTAAAGATATTGGAATACAACAGAGCGTTCCCATTTTCCAAATTACTTTGTCAACAAAAATCATGAACATCTGAGACTGAGAGTTCTCTGAATTAACAAGTTTGCTAACTTTTAAAATTCTGAGAGATAGCAGAGCTGTTAAGCAACATGTAGGATATGAATCGTGCACTTTGTGGTAAAAGCATGAAACTTTCCACAAAGTTCAATTAGGAAAATCGAAACATTTTTGGGATATGGTACATATTGTACATCTTTCAAGATGGCCGCCAGGGGTCAATGCACTTTTGTACATGGGGTCAAAATTTTAGTTCGTCCGATTTGTTCGGTTTGTCCTCAGGATCAAGAAAAAGAATAGTTTGCTAGGTCTCAGATGTACACATAAAATGTTATGTAAGGTCAAAGGTCAGATAAGTTCGTTTTTAACGATAAAAACACTCGGTATTTGGAATATGAAATAAAATTAGTCAAAACCTGTGCACTAGCAGGGGCAGTGATGTTGTAGGGGCACTTCCATTATGGTTACACAGTATGCGCCTCCAAATAGACCCCCATTTTAAAACTGACTTGCACCCAATTACCCCATTTTTATTTTGGCTTCTTTGCCAAGAAAGTCTCAAATACTCAATGACCCCCTTTTCAAGGGTCAGATACTCAATGACCCCCTTTTATCTTATTCAGTCCTGTCAATTTTTTTGCAAAATTTGATGTTTTTTAGAATATTTGAATGCCTATTTTCCTAATTTTTGCAGGAACCCAGCAGATTGTATGCTCTTTACACTCCTTCACATGGGAGAAGGAAGCCAGACCGACAGAGAACATCATATCTGTCCTATATCCAAAAGCTATTGGGAGATACAAACAGTATGTTACACCCACAGGCTATATGATAGCTGACTTGGCTCAAAACCAAAGAGATTGGAGAAAATTTGCGATCACCTGCTATGCGGCCGATGATGATGATGATGATGATGATGATGCACATTTTTAACAATTTTATAAGTTTATAGAAATTGAACTTGGAATTGGACTATTTTCCAAGAGTGTTACCTCAATGACCCCATTTTGAAATCTTCAAACCTGGATTACCCCATTTTTATTTATGATGTATACCGAATGACCCCCTATCAAGTTGTTTGTGTGCAAATTTGTACCGGATGACCCCTTCTTTTCATCTAACGGAGGCACACCCCTGTCACTTTAGTAAGTGCTCCCTCCCCGGGGTTTGACCCTTGACATGGACATATACACACATGGTAGTGCACGAGAGAGGAGCTTTGTTACATTTAAAATTTTAGTACACTGTTCATTAACAACTACACTGAATGAATTCAATTCAAGCCAAAGAGGCCTCTGGCAATTTGGGAAACACCACGTCACCTAAATTCTAACTGGTTAAGATCCACTGAAAGAGTACTGATTTGGCATCTATTTCCTCACTGTACATGTTGGGTAGGCTGCTCAAACCATATGAAGAGCTTTATTATTGTCATCACAAGCTGAGATAAGTAAGTTATGGCTTACTTATCTCAGATCACAAGCCTTTAACAGTGCACTTCCAACAAGTTCTTTGAAGGTGAAGAGACATCACGACCTTAGCAATATGTCTTGAAAAGAATAAAAGCACTTTTCAGTAAGATAATGTAGATGAAGAATGGTGCTACATGAGTTCATTCAGACTCAATGTAAAGGTTTTAGAAATAGCATTGATTTCTTTATTTGAAGAATGTCAGCTAACCCTTTGTAAGCACTTTCTGCTGATTCTCTCTTTGACTTGATAGGTTATTGTAATGGCTCACATGTGTCTTCCTGACAAAACTCATACATTTCTCAGTAACTTTTAGACTGAGATGCATGGTTGATAAGATATTCATCAGGATAGACATTCAGGTGCATGACAGTCCTTGAGTCTAGTCACACCAGAGCCACCAGACAAGACTCCATATCTAAACAACACAAATCCACAAATTTTAGACACGGAAAGCAACCAACCCCCTAGATGGATTGGATAATCCATTTAGATCAGAGCCATGAACAACGAGAGGCAACATGTAGGCCTACAATTTAAATCACATACGACCATATTATCCAAGATCAAATTAGAAACATCGGATGTCGCCACAGAAGCCATATCATTAGTGATCAAATGACCATAAAATTTGGTCCCGAAATGTCATAGTCCCTGGGGGAATCCAACTTTGGTTTTGGTAAGGGTGTGCGGCCCTCATATCTAAAAACCCAGGTCTAGGGAACTGAAGATTGACATTGAAAGGGGGAGGGGGAGGTAGCTAGAAAACTGTTTACTGACCCCAAAATGGTCAAGAGAACTATAGTTTTGGGGTAAATCTGAGCTCCAGAAGGACAGTTTTTTTACACTTTTGCTTGACATGGGTTCTTGGGAACTAAATTTTAAAAACGGGGCTAGGAAACTGAAAAACGTTGCAAGTGATAGGGTTTGTGGACCTGCTTGTGAACTAAAGATTGTGTTTGGAGCAGCAGAAAAGGTGATCGCAAATTTTCTCCAATCTCTTTGGTTTTGGGCCAAGTCAGCTATTATAGCCTGTGGGTGTAACATACTGTTTGTATCTCCCAATAGCTTTTGGATATAGGACAGATATGATGTTCTCTGTCGGTCTGGCTTCCTTCTCCCATGTGAAGGAGTGTAAAGAGCATACAATCTGCTGGGTTCCTGCAAAAATTAGGAAAATAGGCATTCAAATATTCTAAAAAACATCAAATTTTGCAAAAAAATTGACAGGACTGAATAAGATAAAAGGGGGTCATTGAGTATCTGACCCTTGAAAAGGGGGTCATTGAGTATTTGAGACTTTCTTGGCAAAGAAGCCAAAATAAAAATGGGGTAATTGGGTGCAAGTCAGTTTTAAAATGGGGGTCTATTTGGAGGCGCATACTGTGTAACCATAATGGAAGTGCCCCTACAACATCACTGCCCCTGCTAGTGCACAGGTTTTGACTAATTTTATTTCATATTCCAAATACCGAGTGTTTTTATCGTTAAAAACGAACTTATCTGACCTTTGACCTTACATAACATTTTATGTGTACATCTGAGACCTAGCAAACTATTCTTTTTCTTGATCCCGAGGACAAACCGAACAATTTGAGACCAGTTTCAACAAAATCGGACGAACTAAAATTTTGACCCCATGTACAAAAGTGCATTGACCCCTGGCGGCCATCTTGAAAGATGTACAATATGTACCATATCCCAAAAATGTTTCAAATGTCCTAATTGAACTTTGTGGAAAGTTTCATGCTTTTACCACAAAGTGCACGATTGAACTGTATAACAGCCCTGCTAAGAAGGAGTATAACCCAGGCCAACATGCACAACATATATATTTCAAGATTTTCTAATCATTCTGCTTCAGCACACAGTATATATATTTGTCAAGATTTTTAAAAGTGTACAACCAGAAAAACAAGACCAAGAGGGTTTTTTTAGCAGCAATCAATAATATTTAAACAATGTCTACATTATTTTATAATAAATCTTTTCAAAATAATGCTTAGATATCAAATCTTAGTTGTCCTATCTCTCCTTCCCCATAAAAACACAAGAAATATACATTAGAAAAAACCTAGCTCATTTTGGTCTAAATATGTCAGCTCAAGGCAAAACATTTATCTGAAATACAGGTATCTTTATTTCATTGCATGGATTTCAGCTGGGAGGCCTGGATTTCAGTGCAAATTGTATAACCAATCATCCATCTTCACACTCAAATACCTGTTTGTTTTTTTATATTGTCTTACTGAATGACCCCCTTTTTTGACAAAAATCCTATACTGAATGCCCCTTGATTCGTTGCTGAGGTTGGCACATGCCCGTCACTTTTGAATTTGAGTGCCCGCCACCGCCACCCCAACATAAGATTTGTCTCACATATAGCCTTCGGAATATATCATTTGATTGTATCTTAAAGTTAAAAGCTGTAAAAATAACACCAATAACACCACTCTAAGTAGATAATAAAATGTTGATGGATTCACAGTACAAGAAAATGCCCTACGCATTGGAAAGCCTTTAAAGTTTACTAATTAAAAAAATCTAACCAGAGGTTTATTTTTCGATCAAATTGATTTTCAGTTTCTACATGAAAAGGCTAAAAGCATATCAGATTTAGAAATCACCGAGTGTGACAACTATATGTTTATGTTGTGGAAAACTTAAGACTAGCTTTAGGTGAAAAAATCACTTAATGTGATGTGAGATTGCCCATGTGGTATAAAACAACTCATTTAGTGTGTTTCTTTTCCCATCATTAGCTAGAAAAAGTTCAAACAGAATAATAATAATAATATAACAATAATAATACAGGGCATTTATTAAGCGCCTAATCAAAATGGTCAAAGTACTGAACAAAGAAAAATTTAAAAACTTAATTAACTACATGCACATAAATAAAAATAATAATAAATACGCATTAAAAGATGCACTTAAACTGCAAGGAAACACAATGTGCCGTACAAAATTTAAAAAGAGCACATAGATACAATTGAGAATACAAAGTTAAATACTAGCTTGAAAAATCATATATATTTTTATGCCTCCGCCAGAGGCATTATGTTTTCTGGTTGTCCGTCCGTCTGTCTGTCCGTCCGTCCGTCAGGGCTAGTTTCTCGGAACTGGTGAGGCGTATAGCGATGCAAGTCCTGGTGGTAAGGGTGGCTAGTAATTTTCTCTGAAAGTTTTGGCGCAAAATATGCAAATTTAGTCGGTTTTTAATCAGAAAGTATGTGATTTTTTGAGAATTTAGGGACTAAAGCTGAAATTCAAAATGGGGGTAAATCTAAACCCCACCCATTCAAAAGATTAACCCCACCTTATTTTGAATTGCGCATCACATATGTGACCTTCCAGCCCGTATGAGCAGTAAATGCCAGAAACTTCATTTTGCGCTACAGGTGAAAATACATGTCAAGGTCATAATTTATGACAGATTCACAATCCTAGTGATTACTACAAAATACCAGCAAAGTTTCATTTCAAGAAAATGATAGGAAATGTGAAATAAATTGGTATATTCTTAAGACAATCAACAGAAAATATAGGGCTTACTAAACTTTGGAACGCGTTTATCTCAGTTATACGTTTTACTCCCTGACAAACTTTGACGGACCATAACTTGACTTCTGGAAATCGTGTGAAGTTCCTTAAGGTGTCATTTTAATCATTAAAGCATGGTCTTTGCAAATAATTAAAAAAGTGAAAATGACAAAAGCTGGCATTTACTGCTGGTTTGGGCTGGACGGTCACATATCCGAAAATCGGCCCGATCGGCCATTTAATTAACGAATACGATGCGTTTTAAGATGGCGCTCTTACATGTAATTCTATGGAATCTGAGTAGATAAAAATGGCAATATCTCGTAAATGAAACGTAATTTTATTTTAAGCATATCTCCGAAACCGCATGCCCTACGTTAATGATATTTGGTGACTGGGTAGACCCGGAGCTGAACTGGATCCAGCAACAATTTTGGCGCAAAATATAATAATTAAGTACCTAATTTGCATAATTTATGCATAAAATGGTTTAAACAGCATATTTTACAAACTGTGCACCCTACATTAATGAAATTTGGTGGGTAGGTGAGTATAGAGATGCGCTTGTGCCAGCTGTAATTTGAGCACAAAATATGCTAATTAAGTATCTAATTTGCATAATTTATGCATAAAATGTTGCTTATTTTTCAATTTTGTCCAATTTCAAAGGTTAAGGTGTCAAATTGTTTGTCATGGACCAGCAATCAAAGTGTCAATGGTGACCCCATCGTCCGACCTTTCCCTGGGGGTCAAAGGTCAAAAGAAAGGTCAAATTTCAACTTTGTCCGATTTCAAAGGTTTGGGTCAAAGGTCAAAAGAAAGGTCAAATTCTCAACTTAGTCCGATTACAAAGGTTGAAGGCGCAGGCATCGTGATCAACATTCTGTGTCGTGAACCGCGCGGCCCGAGAACCGCGTATTCTAGTTTTTTACAGAATTAAAGAATTATAGCATACAACATTCAATTTAAAAATTTCAGGTCAGGGCATATACACACGAATTTCCATACACACATATTTAAAGATAGTACTATATCTCAAAATTATATCATAGACGCTAAAAAGGAAGAAACGAAGAACCCTCCTTTCCCCATTTTTATCTTGATAAGTTATGCCAAATAAGAAAAATATAACAGTTTCTCGTCTTCGTGCGCATGCGTTTTGGCTGCCGCACCAAAAAAAAAAGTTTTTTTTTTTAAATTTTTACAAATGCTCTTTTTTCCCAAAAAAATTCACTGAAAATCCAATTATTTCACAATCTACACTTCTTCATCCATCTTGAAATGTGCTCTTATGCAGTCTATATATGCCTATCTGTTCCGTATTTGGAGGAATTTCCCATATTTCAACTCTTAAATATCCTTTAAAAACGGGATATCCGGTATTCACAGAGTAAGTAAAAAAAACCAAAAAGTTAGGACGAGAAACTATTTTTTTAAATTGGCCTTAGACAAATAAATTATTTCCATTTGGAAGAATAATACCATTGAAATCATTCATAGGACATCTATAGCGAGTGGTCTGTTAAAATTTGGTCAGTAGTCTGTTAAACAAGGTAACCATTTCTGTTTTAACATTGGTTTGAAAGCAACATCTATCAACATGTAGATCTAAAAAGGATTTGCTTTTACGCTGATATATTGTATTAGAGTGAAATATCATCTGATAGACTTGATGATAAACATGGATATTGATATGAAACGCAAAGTGTATTATTACAAAATGCATTATGACCGCCAGAATTTATTACAGTAGGGAACATGCTAGATAATGGTATTGCATTTATATCTAGAGTTATTGTAAGGTGATATATTAGATTTATATGTTGCAATATTTTCCAGAATGACAGCTCTACTCACATATTTTTTCTTTTTCTTCTTTTCTCTCTTTTTTTAAATATTTTCATAATTGTGTTATTATGAAAAAGAAACCACTTTTGCAACCGCATTTATCTAGCAAGATCCCGATATACTATATAAACCTTGAAGTATGCAGCAAACAAACAGACACTGTTACAAGACCCATAGCATATCCCTTGTGTTATACAGCATTGTCAACTTGTGTTTTTGTGTTTTGTAAGAGACTAGTAATAATTGATTAGGATTGGCTAAGACCAAATCACTACATAATAATATTTTTTGTACGTGAATGAATCGTTCATGATTTTGGTATTATTTTTTGTTATATTGTTGCTATCACATGTACAAACATTGAACATAAGTTCATTTGAATATTCAGAACGATTTTGTACATGGTAATGATTTGAAAAGTACAGACTAATTTACTTCCCCACATGGTCATTTTGGTTTATATGCGCTAATAGGATGTTTACTACATACTTTAACCCTAACCCTAAATTGAAAGGTGTTCCGTTTTCTAGCCTAAGTCCAACTATGTCATAGGAGAAAAAAAGCATGTTTTCACCGGGATTCGAACCCATGACCTCTAACTTCCCAAGCGAGGCACACCACTAGCAGACCACCACGGGGCTGTTGCCCGGGCAGCGATATCGTCCCCATATGCAACCCGCGTCTATGACATATTTGGACTATTTTGGACCATTTTGGTGATTTTTGACAGTGAGCTTTAGTGAGTTTTAGCGGGGTTAGGGTAAGAGTTCACAGAGTTCAAATAATTATTAAAGCACTACATGCTTCACTGACGGAAACTGCTTATGAAAACACTGATGAAATTTAATTTAAAACCCTATCAAAATGCATAGAGCTTGTGCAATTTCCTTAGACTAACAAATTGATGATTAGGATAATTTTAGTGGAATCTAATAGTTGGTTTGGATGACAATTACATACACTTGCTGTTTGTACAGTATATTTTATATGTTCATTTCAAATTTTCCAATTTTGATTATCCATAAGTTATATGTGACCCATCATATCGAAAGGAACCTTCAGGGTCCCAAAATGAAAATTTATTTTTTGGTCTCATCTGAAAGATTATATTTTAAGCTTTAAAATGACACCTTGCTTTTGGTTATTGGATGTTCGATTGCAAAATTATATCCAAATTGGTAAAAGGCATCGGGCAGATTCATAAAATTATAGTTCTGAGAAAATCTGAGTTTAAAGTTTCTGCACTGGTAAAACTTGAATGGAGAAAGGATTTTTATCTCAGTTTTTAAAACATTTGTCTTATGTTTTGGATGTTAAACCTGATTAATATGATAGAATACACTTCAAAGGTAATGTTTCTGAGGAAATTAGAAATTCGACCTTGGGCATGATTTTTGACTATGCTCAGCTTCAATGGCCCGTATTTCATAATTTACTATGCCGACCTTAAGGTACCTTTCGATATGACAGGTCACATAAACTTTGCTTCGTCAGCTTACATGCTTGGTAGATTTCTCACTTAGCTTCTGATGAGAGAGGTTTGGTCTCTCCCCTTCCCTAGCAAAACTAATCTGTCAATCATGTAAGCTTATGTAACCAAGTGTAAATGTATAATTTAGTATTACATTCCGTTAGAGTTGATCCCTTTACCAATTCAATGATTTTAAATACTCTTTGTTTTCATTGCAATTTTCATTGTTATTTTTTCTTTTTTCATCCATTTTTCTTTCTTCCTCAGTAGCAAAGTCAACGAGAGACAAAAGTGAAATTATAAGTGGTCACTGCAGTTCCAGTCTTTATTACAAATGTAAGTAATCATTTTGTTAAACATTATTTCTTTCTTGAATTTTTGTTCTTTTTCCTTTTTTTTTTTGTTTTTTTCCTTCACAACTCTTTCCTTTCCAATACCCCAAAACAGAAAAGGTAAGTTGATTACCCTAACCGTACTGAGCAATTCTCTGTTTAAAAACTATCTCCTCGGAAATCTGCACGTTAAAAATGGCGGGTTTCCACCTGGAATCGAACCCGGGACCTCTCGCTTCCCAACCCAACTGTCACTATGTCAAGCTACCGAGCACGCGCTGCCATGGCAGCGATTTTGTGACCATTGCTATCTCCGGTCTATGATGTATTTGGACTTAGGCGATTTTCCTACCTACGTGGATTGTGATTTTTTGTGATTTTGTACGGTTAGAGTTAGGAAGCCAATTTACTTCACTACACATTTCACTACAAAAGTGCATTGACCATGAAAATGACAAGTTAATAGAGAAAGCAATCATCAAATCACTCCTTGTACTACTGGGACTGACAGGTACTGAGACTGACAGATTCAAGGGACCTATATTCATGAACAACTTGGATCAAAATTTAAAATGAACAGAATGTGTGTATGCTCTGGGGATAGAAATGATTTAGAGACATGTTATCAGATTATTGCTATATATTTGAGAAACCAATTTTTCCTCAAGTCAAAACACAGAGAAAATAAATCTGGACATTTTAGCATTTCAATTTATACTATTTTTTTAGCTTTGTTTTAGTTCTAAAACTAAATGAGACAAATTATTTATATGACAATCGCAGTGATATAAATAGTTTATGAGACATAACAAGTATCAGAATAAATGAGAAAACAATTTTGTACACAGTTGCTCTTCTTTAGTTAATTACTTGAAATGAGCATTACAATTGAAGTTGTTTCACAGATATTGTTGGTCTTTCATACTTTGTGAAGTATTAAAATATGCAACATTGGTGTTACTTGAACTTACTGCAAAACTTAGGTTCCTAAATAATGCATACAGCAATGGTTGAAAGCAAGAGATGTTTCTTTCCTAATCAAAGTAAAATTTTGTCATTTTATTCAAGTTGCATTGCACATGAACCACTTGAAGACTTATTCATTAATAAGATATTTGGTGGAATTTAGTATCTTCCCGTGTTCATAATTACAATATTGTAATATCAGCTCATGAAAATTCTACTGATTGCCATTCGCAAAATAAAGTGTCGACAAAAATTAAGTACATTTACAATATATCCAACAGGCTAATGAAATTCTACCCAGAATGTTCGACTATCACATATGAGCATACAAGAATGGAACACTATATCTCATTCCATTTAAGATTTCATATTTGATGTCACCAAGCTGTCAAAAATAAATCATTTATTACCCGGAGATGTCAGTGTGCTTGTTATGTTACTTATCGCCACACATAGATCTAGATGGATTTAACCTATGTGGATTTGACGAATTCAGAGAGCTATCTGCTGTACAATATATAGATGTTTCTGAGTGCTATGGTTTACAATTCTGTTGGCTAGTTAAAGTTGCATACAGTGATTGAAACCACAGAGAATTTACTAACAAGTGGTACAGGCAGAAATTTTGAGATATATATGCCGTATAATATCTAGGAGTTACTTGTAAAGTAGTATGGTTTCAAATGAACGAGTCTTTCTATCGATATAGATGTGGATTCAGAACTGTGTGGATTTGATGATTTCAGAGAGCTGTAAGCTGTACACTATGTAGGAGATGTTTCTGACGAGTGCTGTGGTTTACAATTCTGTTGGCTAGTTAAAGTTGCATACAGTGATTGAAACCTCAAATAATTTACTAACAAGTGGAACAGGCAGTCATTTTGAGATATATTTGCTGTACAATATCTAGGAGTTACTTTTACAGTGCTATGGTTTCAAATGAACGAGTCTTTCTATCTAGATGGATTTAACCTAAGTGGATTTCACGTATTCAGAGAGCTGTAAGCTGTACAATATGTAGGAGATGTGTCTGAGTGATATGGTTTAGAATTCCGTTGGTACACTATCTAGGAGTTACTTCTACAGTGATATGGTTTCAAATGAACGAGTCTTTCTATCTAGATGGATTAAACTATGTGGATTCAGAGCTGTGTGGATTTGATGATTTCAGAGAGCTGTAAGCTGTACAATATGTATGAGATGTTTCTGAGTGCTATGGTTTAGAATTCCATTGGCTAGTTAAAGTTGCACACAGTGATTGAAACCACCATGAATTTAATAACAGTATGTTGTTCAATATCTAGGATTTACGTCTATTGTAGTGGTATGGTGTCAAATGAACAAGTCTTTCTTCCGTTGCCTAATTAGAGATGCATTTAGTAGCTGAAGCCACCAAGTGTTTACTCGTATAAACAAGTACATTAGTAGAAAATTTAGAGAGCTATGCTGTGTTGTGCAATGACAAGGAGGTATTTCTACAGTGCCAGGATTTCAAATGAACAAGCCTTTCTCTCTACATTGGCTAGTTTAAGTTACATTCAGTGATTCAAGCTACAGAGCATAAATAAGTAAGAAGGATATTTTTGGATTAAGGATTATATTTTAATCGGTAAGTATGTAGTTTCTGGTGCTTTTATAATCTTTTGTTTTTATTATTTTTTTCTTGAAGAAGTTGAAGATTATCTTTTTATAAAAAGCAGAACATTTTATGTTAATTGTTTGCTATTGCTTTAACTAATATTTGACCAGGTATATAATTAACTAAACATGAATACCCATTATTATCGTTAGCTGATTTTTTTCACAAATAACTGATTAGAGACTCCAAAGGTGGCTGACACAAGAGAATCCTTGGTATCACTTTAACCCTCAAAGAGCCGGGCTTTTTAGACCCACTTCGCGGGGGTGGGGGGGATTCTGCCCCCCCCCCTTCTGATCTCGGAAACCGATTGACGAAACATCAAGTTAGGGGACTGGTGGATAGCTATGACCCTCACAAGTCCATTTGTACAAAAAAAATTGAAATCGGACCTTGTATGACGTCACAGTGACGTCATAAGTAACGTCGTGTCAAAAGACGTGAAAATCCGCTTCCCCCCGGCTCTTTTAGGGTGAAGCAGCTGGTTGATATAGTTCAAATGTAACAACATCTTGCTTAAGATAAGATCACAGCCCACACATGCCTGTACCGAGATACCACAACCGCAAATCTCATTATCCTTGCTCATCTAAAAATAAATGTTTAGATTTTCACTGAAATATTACAAAAGTCATTTGAGATGCTCTACTATATTTCAGTATATTGTTAATGAAGAATCTGAATCAATATTTTTAACGGAAATGTCTGTCCTTGAAGGCATTGCTCTTTTTTTCGTCAAATTTTTGAAAGGTTCCAACAAGACTACTAAATTAAGCATGTTCATTAACAGTATGTTTTCATATGTGATCAAAATCATATCAAAATTCAGTTTTGGTTAGCAAGATTTATTCTTTTCTCTCAACCATAATATGATTTTCAAAGTTTTAGCCTGCAAAAAATGATTGTAATGTATGCAATTTATTTAAAATGTATGTAATTTATTTATCAATTAATAATTTTGTTAAAGCAATACAAAATAATTGGCAATTTATTTTTTCCCAAAATATCTCAACATCAATATTTCTTTCCTTTGCAACATGTGATTTTGTTCATTTTGTTCGTCATTTGCCATAAACCATTTGACATTTTAACATATTTAAAAACAATACTCTTAATATAGCAAAATATGAATTAAATCTGGTCAACTGGACTTATGTTTTTGATAGCTACAATGGGGCAATCTACACGAGAGTGCAAATCCAGATGAATGCGCATCTCTAGCTATAGCTGTAAGCCACTTTGCAATAAAATGTGGCTATACATGCGTCAGATCTGGATCTGACGTACAACACTCTGCGTGCATGCGTACGTGTAAGCGGTCTACGGAGATGCGCATGCATCCTGATCTGCGCTCCATGTAGATTGCCCCAGTATCACTCCTCATCCAAGGAGCATTATCTTAATACTCTTAATTCAAATGGGGAAAAAAATCAAAATTTATTTTCCCGTTTGTTTCAATTCCATGAGAAAAAAATTATATCACATATACCCTGAAAACCCACATAGAAGCATATATGCTTATAGATGGATGCCTTCGGCCTATCCTGAGAATCCAGAAAATATGTGTGTCGCCCTCTTGAAATACGATACCTTTGA
>JXSR01S020657.1:53358-67357 GCA_000969725.1 Ophiothrix spiculata
AGGCCGAAGGCATCCATCTATAAGCATATATGCTTCTATGTGGGTTTTCAGGGTATGCTATATTCTTATAATGCATAATTTTCATCCGGATAGCAGATGCACTCTTTTATTTTAGATTCTCTAACTAAGATGACATGATTATCCAAGTTGTTTGTGATTAAGTCTCTTAAGTCTCAGTCAGTATAGTACAGGGAGTGATTTGACGATTGCTTGCTCAACTCAACTTGTCATTTTCATGGTCAATAGACTACCTACCTTATGAAACTGCCACTTTTTCATACAAGCTTGATGCATTGGGCTTTGAAATGACCTAATTTTCATGTACAAAAACAATGCTTACTTATAAACAGCACAACAAAGATATAACTGAAGTGTTTGGTTGTTAAGTTTCAATTTTGTAGGCATGTGTGGCCTAGCAGAACAATGCAGGCCTCATAATCGGAAGGTTTTGAGTTTGAGCCCCGCTAGTGTCAACATGTTGTGAACCTGGGCAAATCACATTATCACACTTGCCTTGTCGTACCAAGCACATTGGGTAGCTGTTTAGGAGGAATATCACAACCTAAGTGCTGATAGGTCGCGCCTTTGGTCCCCAGGGGGTACATAGGGCCTTGCGGAATGGATTTTTGGTCAAAAATAGGGTCTATGATTTTTTCCTGGATTGAGGTCTCAAGAACTGCTTTTTCCCCATAAGAATACGACTATTTGAGCTGGAAATCGCTCAAAATTAGCTTTAAAACATAGTAAAACACATTTTTGAGTCATTTTCTTTGAAAATGGGGTCTTCGGAACTGAAGCAATCTTGAAAAGAGCATCTTGGGGAGCGGAAGAGGAGGCTTGAAAAGGGGGTCTTGAGGGTGGCACATACCCATACCTTCCGTCAATGTAAGTAGCCCCCCCCCCCCCCCCCCCCCCCCCCAAAATAAACCCCCCCCCCCCCCCCCCCCCGGGCTTTGGTCATTGGCTGCAAGTGGCAATGAAATTTGACCTCCCATCCATTTTCACTTTAGGGACAGTTTATGCTTAAAAGCTTCATTGGTAATTTTCTTCTCATTTCATGGGTCAATCTCAAATTGACCATGCAGAACTTAATATTCCCAAGGTTACAACGGAAAAGTAATGCTTCAAATGACTTCATTCAATTGGCACACCTATACTTGATTCATCTGATATGTGCCCCCGCATCATTGTTCAAGAGGTAATTTCATTCAATTAGTAGGATGAGAATTTAGTATACCTACATTATTGTTTAGCAGATTTTCACAATATAGAATTGCAAAGGTTTACTGAAGCAATGGAATTCCTGATATATCACTTTAAGCTACTGGTAGAAATAGTTCAAATGTAACAACATCTTTGTTAAGATAAGATCACCGCCCACACATCACATGCCTGTCTGATTAAGCTACCGCAACGTTAACATTCATTTATCCTTAGTACTTACACATCTAAAAATAAAATATCAAGATTTTCACTGAGAGATCAGATGCTATAACATATTGACTTCATTTCATTATATAGCGTATATATGTGTGGTGCTCTGGCAAAATGAGCGGAAAGTCGCGATTGAAAATTTTGAATAAACGGCTGCTAAAGTAAAAATATGGTGAAAAGATCAAATTTCGTTTTTTAACATAAAACGCATTAGTACATACGTGTTAATCTGCACTTCGCGTTTTGAAGGTCATTTATGCCGTGAAGTGCAATAATTCACGGGTAATTGATCGCGTTTTGCTATAATGCACTATAGTAATCAGTAACTTTAGAATCGATTTACGACAATCTTTTACTGCCAGATTTTGAGTGGACTGTTTTATATTTCGATCTCTAAATGAAAATCGTAGAAAGAAAGTATGACATATTATATATAATTGGAAAGCTGAGATAATAGAGAATTAAAATACAACATAAACTCAATTTTGAAAATCGCGACTTTCCGCTCATTATGCCAGAGCACCATACATATTGTTATTTGAGTCAATATTTTTTATGGAAACACTTGTCCTTGAAACCATTGCTCTTTTTGATCAAATGTTCAATCATTTGTAGATTGCTAGATTTAGAAATGTTTACAGAAAGATTGGTTTTATTTTTGGCACTTGAAGTGTCAATCAATATGAATTGGCATTTGACGAGATTTGATTTTTACTTTCAACAATCACATGACTGTATGCATCATTTAAAAAAGCTATATTTGACTGAAATGACTGAATTTGTTTTAAATGTACATATCATTGATTGATTACTTTTAAAAGCAATAAGATATAAATGGCAATATTTCTAGAGTTTTTAAATGTATCTGAAAGTCAGTATTTCCTATTTTGTTATAATTTTATTGAGTTTTCTCAATTTTGTTATGATGATCTTGTCTTTCCATGTAAACCATTTAGCTCTATTAAAGTCGCCATCACAATTCTGATGTAAATAAGCATCCAGAGTACATGGCCAATTGTTTACGACTGCAATTTGTACCTTGCAATTGGTGGTTACTTGACTGATTTTGTCCGAGGATTTTTGGCAGTAACTTTAGTATCTTTTATACCAAATGAAAGCTTTAAAAATACTCTAAGTAAATATAATATAAAGATGTTGATATTTATTTTCCCCATGTTCCAATTCAATAAATGAAATATTACTTAACATATGCCTTAAATCTGATAATGGATTTTGAAATCATTTTCATCCACATAGTACACACATTCTGTTGTTTCAGATATCTATACAAAGATGACAGGGTGATTATGTTGTTTGTGATCACGTCCCTCATGTCTGTCAGTCCTAATAGTACAGGGAGTTGTTTGATGATTGCTTTCTCAACTTTACTTGTCATTTTCATGGTCATTGCACCATCTACATCAAGGAGTAGCCACTTTTTCATGCATGATGCATTCGTTTTTTGTTTTATAAAATTAAAGTTGATTCCTACAACCTTGCACCTTTTTCAATGCTTACATCTTTCTAATATTTTAAAATGCCATAGACTGCATATCCGTTGTCTTAATTTTATAATCTTTTTAAAGATTACATATCTATATGGTTTTGAGCAAAGGAAGTGAGTGCTTTACAAAGATATGTGAGGAATAGCAGCATAATAAAATTACAAGTCTCTTCATGTTAGGTTTATAAAAGGTTAAGCTTAGGCTCATTCCATTGAAAATGAATCTTTTTTTACTTCAAGCAAGAAATATGCTTTTTTACTCGACCACATAAGCAGATTTTTCAGTCATACATTTGTTCTTTGGTACGTGAGTTGTATTTCCTAATTAGAAATTGTCAAGTTTTTCTATCTGCATGAATAAGCACATGTTTTAATGTCACAAGCGTTACCAAATGGTTACACCAAAATGTCACAAACGGTACCAATCAAAACAATGTATTAAAAGAAATCCTAACGATATAATTTCCTACCACTTTTATGAAATATTTGTGAATGAATATGTAAGCTATCATCTATGTAAAGCGCAATAAAAAAATTGCTAACATGTCAGAGAATTTTTAGTTTGAAGTCATTTGGAGCAAAAAAAATATTTCTGTGCAATGTCACAAACATTACCGACCATTACATGGACTTTATTCAGGATTTTAGCAAATAATTTAACTTTTAAACACCTAAATGTCTTGACCCCACCAGTGAGCACCATCAGCAACAATAATCTCGGGGATATACTGTTTATGCTAGGTTCTGAGGACATTTAAAAATGAAATTTTTCAATTTTCAGTCACAAACGTTACTTTGGAACGCCCTATAACAAAAGAACAACTGGTATTCAAAACCACTGTGAAGAACCTAGTAAATGTGCTGACTCTTCAGCATACCACGTGTATCAAAAAAAATTGTGCACGGATTAAAACTGATTTTGACCTTGATAAAAGTACCAAATCATAATTTTCTTGTTGTTGTAGTAAAGCAAATTTAATAAGCTTTCAAATGCAGAAAAAATGATGGAAATTGGATGAAAAATAAAAAAGATATGACCAATTTTGTAAGTACGTCTCTTTTTCTTCTATTCCAATGGGATTTACACAGTTAAGCAAGATATTACATATCACAATTACGGGTTATGGCATTATGATAAAAGCTAAAAGTACTCACAAAATTGGTCATATCTTTTTTATTTTTCATCCGATTTCTATAATTTTTTCTGCATTTGAAAGCTTATTTAATCTGCTTTACTACAATAACAAGAAAATTATGATTTGGTGCTTTAATCAAGGTCAAAATCAGTTTTAATCCATGCACAATTTTTTTTGATACACGTGGTATTTTAAAATGAACAGATTAAAGCAATACTATAAGATTTTGGTCAAAAATGGTTTATAGTAAAAACAGCAAAAATGAAAGAATGTGACTATCTAAAAGCATTTCAAGTGTAGTTTGTCAAAAAATTGTTTTGCCACCAAAAATTGATAAAAAGGACATGCACGCTTTCCTATACTAATACATGTGGAATTAAATTCGGGATCTTGAATTTAATTCAACAAATTGGCATAGCAGAAAAAGTAACCATCTTTAAGCCAATTCATTTGGAGGGTATTGATATCTACCCAAAACAAACCCAATAAGCTAGAAAAATCAAAATTCATGGGTGACAGGGGGCGCTTCAATTTTAACACTTTATAGTATTGCTTTAAGGATTTTTTGTTTTATTTATTATATACTAAAGATACTATAGTATCTTCATCTGAAATATAAAATGGCTGAAATGGGAGTTAAACATTAACAGATGACTTTGACTAACCACAGTCTGAAGTATTCCAGATTTTCATGAAAGTAAAACATACTGAATTTGGCATGGGATGAGGATATTGTTTGGGATGTGTTTTTTATGAAAACGTAAATATGTCAAAGTCTGTTATTAGATGAATGTTTTGTGATATTCAGACAATAAAATCAGGAAATGTTTTGTCCTCAATTAAAATCCCCAAAATATTTAAATTAAGGGCAAAACATACTTTGTCACTTTTATGAATCAGAAAAATCATCATTCAAAATGAGGCATGAGTTGGCTTAACAAAACCAAATAAGAAACATATATCTATGAATGTTGTCAATCATCCAGGTTGCTTCAAGTAACAAATACTTATATTATATCTGGTCAACTAGACTTACGTTTCGCTCCTCATCCAAGGAGCATCATCAGGCCGTGCAATTTTATATCGGCTAGTTAATCTGTGTCGGTGTAGAATAGCCATCTATGTCAGAAGGGAGGAACCTTCCCTTAAAGCAATACAATAAGATTTTGGTCAAAACATTTTTATAGTAAAAACAGCATAAAATGAAGGAATGTGACTATCTAAAAGCGTTTTAAGTGCATTTTTAAAAAACAATGTTTTGCCACCGAAAAATGGATAAAAAGCATATGCATGCTTTCCTATACTAGCTTTCCTATACTAATACATGTGGAATTAAATTTCGGACCTCGAATTTAAACAAATGGCCACATCCAAAAAAGTAAGCATATTTAAGCTAATCATTTGGAGGTAATAATATCTACCAAAAACAAACCAAATAAGCTTTAAAAAAAATCAGAAGTAATGGGTGACAGGGGGCGCTTCTTTTTTAACACTTTATAGTATTGCTTTAATAGAGGAGGGGGCCTTAGACATTATGTTTGCAACACATACGACCCAGCGATCTTTACGTCTCACTCGACTATTCTACACCAACACGGATCAACAAGTCGACAGAAGATCACATAGCCTGATGATGCTCCTTGGATGAGGAGTGATACTGTAGCTATCAAAAATGTAAGTCCGGTTGACCAGATTTAATATAATAATTTGCTATTTTAAATAAGAAGCATTTTAACACCATGAAATGAAATTCCAAATAATTTTTTTTACCACGAAAGAAAAAGCAAAATTTACATGCAAGAATTATTCAGTGGCATGACTTTAAAATGTTTTTTAGCAGTGCATACATGACCAAGATAGACTGGTTAATATTTGACAGGAAAGTAAAAGCTTCGGGTTATATTTATATTGGCTGTAGAACGGATGGATCACTAAAAACTGTGTCAACTCATACATGCAGATCTTGAAAAATTATGTCAGCTATATATTCATAATCTTGTAGAATTGTGTCACCTAATTTTGATGAAGAATTTTATATCCTGGTACAATACAAATTTGATTTTGTTTGACCTTTTCTCCGTGGTAACGGATGTTGGAAAGTTGAACAATGTTTGTCTTTTCAATAAAGGGACTGTTTGCAGTCTGTGTAGTATGTATGCAGAATTCGTTTAGCTGTTTTTGTTTGCCATGGTATATAGTAGCCAGTCATTTAAAAGGGAAAGCTGTGATTAGTTTTCAAGTTATTTTTTATATATGTGACTATCCACAAGAAAACACAAGTAAAGTCAGTTACTGGTCAATTTTGTTTGATTTCATATTCAGATAGAAGTTATTTTCAGCTGTAAAATGATACCTATTTCAGGTTCTGATGATGCCCAGAAGCAAGGGTTTAGCTAGACTGACTCCGCAGTCGCCAAATAGCTGAGGGCGCCATACTTCCGGTTCCGGTCTGGCTATTTGGCGACTGACAAAATAACATGCAATTTTTTTGGAGCACAATGTTACCAATTTTTGGTAACATAGCCTCTTAATCATGTTCGTATCTATCGCTCGCTGGCGTAACATAAATGAGCCATTAATAACCCAAACACGCCTTGGAAAGAAACTGAACTTAAATATTCATAAATTCTTTGAGAAAAGTTTGTTTACCTCATTTGCATATAATTATTATTGTATATTATTCATGGTTAATTTCATTGTTGAGCGAGCATGTTTACGGCTTGTTTATATTATTGTTTGTCAATCGTATACCCGTCTCCAAATTTGGAAGTTACTCATTAATATTCATATATGTTTTATTCATTTTTGCAATCGTCATTCAAACTATTACATATTAATGAGCCAAAGTGCTCCATTTTTATGACCATTATTTTTACAGTCGTCACTGGCCAGCACAGGGCACAACGCAGTGATCAGTGCGCCCGGCCGGTCGACGACGCAGGATACAGTCTAGGGTTTAGCCAGGATTTGAAAGTAGGGTGTCCAAAATCGCGGCCGGGTGATTAATATTCGTACTTGACAAAGAAGACGATGATTAAGTAATACCAACATGGCGGAACGAACGAAGACAAAACGCGGTATAAAGCCATTTTGAAGTCCACAAAGTACATAAATTGATCATATTTTGTGATGATGGTGATTATTGAAGATAAATTCTAACATTCAACATCGAATTTCGTATCTTAAAACACATTATTGGACGGCCTTTGCATTTTACAGGGCGTCCATTTTCCTGACCAGCCTTCCAAATGACGGTTGGACGGCTCTCTGGCTAAATCCTTGCCCAGAAGTGGAGTTATGATTCTTAGAAGTATAATTAATCAGTAACTTGATAACCAAAACTATGGCTTTGAAATTGTCTTTGTATATGTACATTTCCAATTCAATTATGTCTAGAAAAGGTTACTTTTCAAAAATAATTTGGGAGTTGAGTTGAAAGCTGATATTTTGCAAGGAAAAGAATGAAGATTTCGGATATGCAAAAATCTCAATGTATAACTTTTACATGTATTTTAAAATGCCCTGTATTTCTAAATTAAAAATGTCCACTTTGCAGTCACACTGTTATATTGCAATTTTTGTTTCAAGAAACTCTCAGAAATAAACTCATAATATAGGCCATGTATTTGCCAAACCGAAGACATTTTATCTCTCACCACAAAAAAGATCAGCATCATTCATGAATTGTTCTCATCGGCAGTGATTTAAAATTTTAATGACTTTCTAGGAAAAACAGTTAACTGTAGAATCTCAAGGGAATATTTGATGAGATGGGGGTTAGGGGAATTTCATCAGTTTTAGTAAACTGTAAATTGTAACTATGTGCACAATTCACACTTCGTCAAAGAACCACTTGTAAGAGCCGCTGATTTAAAACCCTACAAAATATGTCTCCCATGAGGTTTTTAGTGGCAAGGTGTTAAAGGAGCAGTGGTCAAAATTTCAAAATTTGGCAAATGATTTAATTAAAGAATTCCAGACAGAGCTGATCTAGAATTCTAGCTTTGTGTACATTCAAAGATCAAACCTTTATTGCAATCAACAATTTAATAATGAGAAATCAAAGTTATAAGATGCAAGACAGTGCAGACCAGATCTGAAAGTTTTTCCTCCACATATTAGCCAGCACAATCTAAACATAAAGTAATTAGATTGTTACATATTTGATGGTAGACAGAAAACCTTCAGATGGAGGACAGCACAGACCAGATCTGAAAATCGTTTCAGATGCTAGACAGCCCAGACTAGATCTAAACTTTTTCAGATACCTCGGGCATATTGTTTTCCTTTTGACAATCTTCGTGAAAAATTTCCTCCTTCCTCTCATTTCATTGGGTATGTCTCAATTTGACAAATATGAAGAACTTTATGTGCCCAATAATTACAAAGCAAGTTCCTAGATATTCAAACCACAAATGACTTGAACCACCACAACTACTTATATTGTTGTCCTTAGCAGATTTCCACAAAATAGCATTGTTGCATTTGACTGAAGCAATGGAATTTCTGACATCACTTTAAACCGCTGGAAGAAATAGTTCAAATGTAACAACATCTTTGTTAAGATAAGATCACCGCCCACACATGCCTATCCCGAGCTACAATAACGTCAGCATTTATTTATCCTTGGTGCTTACACATCTAAAATAATATATATGTTATCAAGATTTTCATTGAAAAATTAGATTTTATGATATATTGATTTGATTTGATTATAGCATAAATATTGTTAATAAAAATGAATCAATATTTGAATGGAAACACCTGTCCTTGAAGCCAATGCTCTTTTCATCAAATTTTGATAATTCCTAGACTGCTAAATTATGGTTTACATTCAGATTGGTCTTAAGTGAAGTGTCAATCAATATGAGTTAGCATTTGATAAGATACTTTAAAACGTCACATGATTGTATGTACTATTCAAAAAGCTATATTTGGTTGAAAATTTGTTGCAATGTTGCAATGAGTGAGTTTGTATTAAAGGTATATAAATCATCAGTTGACTATGTTCAAGAGCAATAAGAAATAACTGGCAATATTTATAAAGTTTTAGCGCATCTCAAAGTTAGTATTTCCCATTTTGTAATATGTATCCATAACAGCATCTTAGTTTTCTCAATTTTGTCATAATCATCTTCTTCACTTTCCATATCTTGTTAACCAGTAGCCCTACTAGCATGTTTCATACTAAATGAAAACTTAAACATCAAAATATCAACATTTATTTTCCAAAAGTTTCAATTCCATACAAAAATGTTGTTTCACATGTGCCTTTAATCTGATAATGGACTTAACCATCAGTTCGGCGGAACTCACAATTTGGATACGTATCCGAATTCGGATACTCCGTATCACAATTCAGATACCAGTACCCGAATTTGGATTAAAAACAGCTGAAACGGGATATCAGCTGAAATGAATATTCAGCTTCGCCACGCACCATACCGGTATGTATAATAGTCAATAACATTTATCATCATTTGTCATCCAAATTCTAACTAAGTATTGGCCAAATTATTTTGCCGAATTGTGAGTTCTGCCGAACTGCCATAGCACACACAATCTGTTGTTTCAGATATCCACATGACGTTGTTTGTGACACGTACCTCATATCCGCCAATCCTAATAGTACAGGGAGTTGTTTGATGATTGCTTTCTCAACTCAACTCAACTTAACTTGTCATTTTCATGGTCAATGCACTGACATTGTCTACATCGAGGAGCAGCTACTTTTTCATACAAGATACATTTGTCTTTTGTTCTTTAAAGGAAAGTTGATTTCCACAACCTTACATCTTTCTGATATTTTGAAATGTCCTAAACTATATGAGATATATGGTGTTTTAATATAATTTTTAAAGATACCGCACATTTATGATATATGGCTATGAGCAAAAAATGTGATTGCTTTTAAAACAAAGATATGAAAGGAACAGTAGCATAATAACATTACCAGTCTGTTCATGTTAGTTTTATAAAAGGTTAAGCTCACTTGCATTCCATTGATTTTAATATGTCTGTAGATTGCACTTTCATTAATTGCAGTGGGTAGTATCCTCCAATGGCCTAGGACAAACAATTTATTCCATACTTAAAGACAGAATAGCTTTGAAATCAGAAATGGATGTAACAAATACATCATGGGATAAAAAACTACTTCTGATGAAAGCATGCCTTTGATTTATTTCGTTTTAAAGCAGTCAGTTACATTTCCTCAGAAAATTGACATCAAATGTGACAATGTTTTCCTCCAAGGACCTACACATTCCATGCACACTCCATGTGACTGAATAAAGGGAGTTATTGTGATGAAAATTTAGGCATTGTATTTTTTTCATGGCTTATTCCCAGTGATGGGGCTTTCACATGACAGGTTCTAAACACACAGGCATAGAAAAACAAAACGAAAGAGTTGGGTTTTGGGAGGAATAGGAAAACATTTTAAAAATTGTAGATGTCTAAAAGTGCCCATGTTTGTATGTGTGTCAAAGTATACTTTTTGTACCCAAGAGGGTGTCATTTTGGTGCATACATTTTGGTATTATTGAAAAATAATTTGGTTTTCCCTCTGAAGTTTTTTCGAAATTTCAAATAGCCCCATATATTTTCTGGTCACATATGCGTACAAAGCAGTACTTGAGTGTGCCCCTTGCTTGGATTGATTCTATAGCAGGCGGGAACTTGATTTGATTCTTGCTCAAAAATTGTATTCCTATTTTGTGGTAGTGCTTTAATTTCCCTTGAGATATTTCTCTGTACTAAATGGATGCTGTAAAATTGTCATACATTAAATATTTATTTCATTTTCTCGCAAAATAGGAGGTGGTTAATATTTTCATCCCGAGAAATTATTTTATTCAGGTCGTTTCACAATATTTGCAATTAGTGAAAATATGACTGGAGATGATGGTTTTAGAGAAAACTGATATGAAATGAATGGATTTTGGATTTTCAATTTTTTGTTGCTTCATTTATTGAAATGAAATTCAAAATGCTGAAAAGGGGTTTATAAAAATTTACAAATTTAAGTTTGACTACTAATTGGTGACATTACCTCAATACTTTTATCTATGAAAAGAAAACACTGGATATGGGCTTGGGGATGAGGATAATTTCATTTTTGAGGGACTTATGACGGGGTGTCTCCACTTGGTCCAAACCCATTTAGTCCAATACCACTTAGTCCAAACCCATAAAGTCCAAACCCTTTTGCCAAGGTATCTTACTCAAACCCTTCCATTAGATTATGCTTTGTGATATTCAGATAATAAAATCAGGGAACATATTGAACTGAATGGATATCCCTAAAATAGTTGAATCAAAGGTATGTTTTCTGTTAACCTTTTCAACCCTCTCAACTTTTCCTAATGAAATAAAGATTTTGATACCACATTATAGCTGATGTGTTTCTCATAACCCTTTCAAATTTTACGTAAGAATTATATTTCCTTATAAATAGTCATGAATTTCTGGAAAATTTAATTTATCAATATAGATATGCAGATTTCTACGGATGCCTCTCAGACACATTTGCTAGTAAATTTGCTTAAACTAAGTGAGTCTTACTTCCGAATTGCAATATATAAGCTTATATAGGTGATGCAGAAACAGTAGATTATGGCAGTGTTTTGTGCTTTGATGACTGTTCCATAGGTATTCTTAAGGCAAGAAATGGATCTGACACGATCATGAATATTCTATATTTTAATATTTTCAGTACTTTTTCGTATTATACAACCTGCCAACCGTTTCGGTCATTTTCAACTTCAGCCGGCCATATTCAAAATTGACTTTTCCGCAATGATGTACTTTTTGATGTGCTACATCACATATTGATAGATTTATACCATAAAAAAGGCAGTGGCATGACTTTGAAATGTCTTTCAGTATTGTGGTGTGTGTAACCAAGATAGACTGGTTAATATTTGATAGGAAATTTAAAAGCTTCTGGTAATATTTGAAGTGGATATACTCAGACGGATCACTAAAAACTGTGTCAACTGCACTTGCAGATCCCCAAGAAGTATGTCAGCTATATATTCATAATCTCATAGAATTGTGTCACCTAATTTTGATGAAGAATTTTATATCCTGGTACAAATTTGATTTTGTTTGACCTATTCACCATAGTAACGGATATTGGAAAGTTGGCCAATGTTTGTCTTTTCAATAAAGGGACTGTTTGCAGTCTGTGAAGTATGTATGTAGAATTCTTTCAGCTGTTGTTGTTTGCCATGATATATAGTAGCCAGTCATTTAAAAGGGCAAGCTGTGATTAGTCTTTTTTTTTATATGTGACCACCCACCGCAAACCTCAAGTAAAGTCGGCCACTGGTAAATTTTGTTTTTCAAAATTGAACTGGATTTCAGCTGTAGAATGATACTTATTTCATGTTCCTATGACACCCAGAAGTGAAATTATGATTTTTCGAAGCGCATTAAGTCAGAATATATAAAACCGAGAGGCCTGGCTTTGAAATTGTAATTTTTAGGTATATTTCCAAATCAACTGTGTCTAGAAAATGTTACTTTTACAATATAATTTGGAGTTGAAATGAAAGCTGATATTTTGCAAGGAAAAAATGTGAAGATTTAGGATATGCAAAAATCTCAATTTATAAATTTTACATGGTGAACAGTCACACTGTTATATTGCAATTTTTGTTTCAAGAAACTCTTAGAAATAAACTCCTAATATAGGCCATGTATTTGCCAAACCGAAGACATTTTATCACACACCATAAAAAAGATCAGCATCATTCATGAATTGTTTTCTTCGGCAGTGATTTAGAATTTTAATGACTTTCTAGGAAAAACAGTTAACTGTTAGAATCCCAAGGGAATATTTGATGAGATGGGGGTTAGGTGAATTTCATTGTTTTTAGTAAGATGTAAATTGTAACTAAGTACACAGTTCACACTTCATCAAGGAACTACTTGCGAGTTGCTGATTTAAAACCCTACAAAATATGTCTCCCGTGAGGTTTGGTTTTAGTGACAAAGTGCTAAAGCTACATTGTGCAAAATTTCAAAATTTTGCAAATAATTTAAAGTACTAATCCCAGACAGAGCTGATCTAGAATTCTAACTTTGTGGTACATTCAAAGATCAAACCTTTATTGCAATCAGCAGATTAATAATGAGAAAAATAAAAGTATATAAGATGCAAGACAGCACAGACTAGATCTGTTTCTCCTCCATATGTTAGTCAGCCCAATCTAAACTTAATAAATTAGATTATAACATATTTGATGGTAGACAGAAAACCTTCAGATGGAGGATGTACAGCACAGTACATGTACAGATCTATCATTTCAGATGCTAGACAGCCCAGACTAGGTCTTAACTTTTTCGGATACCTCGGGCATATTGTTTTCCCTTTGACAATCTTTATGAAAATTTTCCTCTCATATCATGGAGTATGTCTCAATTTGACTAATAAGAAGTTATGTTCCCAGCACCTACAAAGCAAATTACTAGATATTCAAACCGCAAATGACTTTAACTAGTACAACTACTTATATTGTTGTCTTTAGCAGATTTCCACAAAATAGAATTGTTGAGTTTGACTAAAGCAATGGAATTTATGATATCACTTTAAACCGCTTGTAGAAATAGTTCAAATGTAACAACATCTTTGTTAAGATAAGATCACCGCCCACACATGCCAATCCCAAGCTACAATAACGTCAGCATTTATTTGTCCTTGGTGCTTACACATCTAAAATAATATATACACTAGCGGTTTAACAAATTTCCGCACAAACACTTTATTCAGCCATATCTCACAAGGCGTTTATAAGAAAACTATCTGGAAACTTATGTTGCTTTTGGTCAGACCTGATAGATTATCTTGTTAAGTGTAAAATTCAGCACCGAATGGGATCAACCCCTTCACGTACGGGTAGGGGGCAACAACACAAAT
>JXSR01S020657.1:68212-84465 GCA_000969725.1 Ophiothrix spiculata
TGTGTTGTTGCCCCTACCTATACGTGAAAAGGTTGATCCCATTCGGAGTTCAAATTTACACTTAACTAGATTACCTATCAGATCTGACCAAAAGCAACATAAGTTCCGTTTCCTTATAAATGGCTTGTGAGATATGGCTGAATAAAGTGTTTGTGCGGAAATACTTTAAACCGCTAGTGTATCATATTAAAAACTTTGGCCAGAAATTCAGCAGAAAAGATTTTTGCCATAGGCCTACACATGCACAATGCACACAGCAAAGTGAGATATTCATTCCCTGTCTGGTATTTACTTTGCTCATTCATGTGTGGGTAAGCAAAAGGACACTACGGAAAAATCAATAAGCAAAGGTCACTAAAACCCGGGCTGAAAATTGGAGACAGAACACGGTCCCTCATTGGTAGCTAAATTTACAACGTGTTCCCATAGACCAATGAGGGTAAATGTTATATGGATATCTTCATAAATTATCGCAGAACAAAAATAACTCCGAGATGGGTTGATACAGGCAAATTCCCTCCAGTGCTGTTGAATTTAGTGAACTAACTTTCTGAAAAACATCGCAAATATGTGTGTGGATCATGCATTTGCAGTACAAAAACACGGAAAATACAAGGTTTTGAGGTGTTTTTGAAACAAAATTTACAATGTGTTCTGGGTTTAGATTATTGACAAAACCTATATCATTTTAAAGAGAAATGTTTATAGATTAGAATCCACGCCGGGATGGTATTAAATCATACTAATATTTTATGTTGCAGTATTAAATGTTATGCGCTGTGCATTTGGCCCATTGAAGATTGCACAGGAAAAACAGTGAGAGTGTGTGTAAAGAGCAAATGCGACTAAGTTTTTCATATGATTGTCAAGATTTTCACTGGAAAATCAGATTTTATGATATATTGATTTAATTTGATTATAGCATAAATATTGTTAATGAAAATGAATCAATATTTTAATGGAAACACCTGTCCTTGAAGCCAATGCTCTTTTCATCAATTTATTATAATTCCTAGAATGCTAAATTAAGAACGTTTACGTTCAGATTGGTCTTTAGTGAAGTGTCAATCAATATGAGTTAGCATTTGATAAGATACTTTAAAACGTCAAATGATTGTATGCACTATTCAAAAAGCTATATTTGGTTGAAAATTTGTTGCAATGAGTGAGTTTGTATTAAAGGTATATAAATCATCAGTCGACTATGCTCAAGAGCAATAAGAAAAAATGACAGTATTTATCATGTTTTTATACATCTCAAAGTTAGTATTTCCCATTTTGATATAATTATGTATCCATAGCAGCATCTTGGTTTCCTCAATTTTGTCATGATCATCTTCTTCACTTGCCATATCTTGTTAAATCAGTAGCCCTACTAGCATGTTTCATACTAAATGAAAGCTTAAACATCAAAATGTATTTTCCAAAACGTTCAATTCCATACAAATATGTTGTTTCACATGTGCCTTTAATCTGATAATGGACTTAACCATCAGTTCGGCGGAACTCACAATTCGGATACGTATCCGAATTCGGATACTCCGTATCACAATTCAGATACCCGTACCCGAATTTGGATTAAAAACAGCTGAAACGGGATATCAGCTGAAATGAATATTCAGCTTCGCCGCGCACCATACCGGTATGTATAATAGTCAATAACATTTATCATCATTTGTCATCCAAATTCTAACTAAGTATTGGCCAAATTATTTTGCCGAATTGTGAGTTCTGCCGAACTGCCATAGCACACACAATCTGTTGTTTCAGATATCCACATGACGTTGTTTGTGACACGTACCTCATATCCGCCAATCCTAATAGTACAGGGAGTTGTTTGATGATTGCTTTCTCAACTCAACTCAACTTAACTTGTCATTTTCATGGTCAATGCACTGACACTGTCTACATCGAGGAGTAGCCACTTTTTCATACAAGATACACTTGTCTTTTGTTCTTTAAAGGAAAGTTGATTCCCACAACCTCACACCTTTCTGATATTTTGAAATACCCTAAACTATTTGAGATATCTGTTCTTTTAATATAATTTTTTAAAGATTCCGCACATTTATGATATATGACTATGAGCAAAAAAGTGATTGCTTTTAAAACCAAGATATGAAAGGAACAGTAGCATAATAGAATTAATGGTCCGTTCATGTTAGTTTTATAAAAGGTTAAGCTCACTGGCATTTCATTGATTTCAATCGCTCTGTAGATTGCACTTTCATTAATTGCAGTGGGTAGTATCCTCCAATGGCCTAAGACAAACAATTTATTCCATACTTAAAGACAAAATAGCTCCGAAACCAGAAATGGATGTAACATATACATCACGGGATAAAAATCTAGTTCTGATGAAAGCATGGCTTTGATTTATTTAGTTTTAAAGCAGTCGGTTACATTTCCTCAGAAAATTGACATCAAATGAGACCATTTTTTTCCTCCAAGGACCTAGCACTCCATGTGACTGAATAAAGTGAATTATTGTGAAAGTTTACGCAAAATTTAGGCATTGTATTTTATTTTCATGGCTGATTCCCAGTGATGGGGCTTTCACGTGTCAGGTTGTAGACACACAGGCACAGAAAAACAAAATAAAAGAGTTGGGTTTCAGGGGATAGGAAAACATTTTAAAATTTTAGAAGTCTAAAAGTGCCCATTACATGTTTGTGTGTGTTTCAAAGTATACTTTTTGTATCCAAGAGGGTGTCATTTTGGTGCATACATTATGAAATTTTTGAAAAATAATTTGGGGTTTTCCCTCTGAAGTTTTTTTCAAAATCTCAAATAGCCCCATATATTTTCTGGTCACATATGCGTGTACAGAGTAGTACTTGAATTTGCCCCTTGCGTAGATTGATTCTATAAGCAGGGGGGAATTTGATTTGATTCTTGATCAAAAATTACATTCCTATTTTGTGGTTGTGCTCTAATTTCCCTGGAGATATTTCCCTGTTCTAGATAGATGCTTTCAAAATTGTCATACATTAAATATTTATTTAATTTTCTCGAAAATAGGAGGTGGTTAATATTTTCATCCCAAGAAATTATTTTATTCAGGTCATTTCACGATAATTGCAATTACTGAAAATATGACTGGAGATGATGGGTTTAGAGAAAACTGATATGAAGTGAATGGATTCTGGATTTTCATTTTTTGGTTGTTGCTTCATTTAAAAGGAAATGCAAAATGCTGAAAAGGGATTTATAGAAATTGACAAATTTAAATTTAACTAATTGCCAGGGATGTGATTTTAATCTGATTTCAGATTTTTTTCATGCCTTCAAAAGAGTCATAATTTCAGCTTTTTTTGTTATTTTCAGCCTGTTTTTGGCATTTTGTCACTATTTCAGATTTTTTTTTCAAACATCCACTCACAGCCCTGAATTATAGATTAATAACTGCGTATTACTTGACACGAGTGAAATTGTACAACAATAATGCACCACGTGCTGAAGTTGAAGTTGTCCGCACTGTTGGACAACTTTGACTTCAGCACAAGGTGCATTATTTTTGTACAATTTTAACGAGCGCCAAGTAAAGGGCAGTTATTAATCTTATTCATACACGACAATGATTATCTAATAAAATTCCAAAGAAATTAAACGGTATAATTATTTTAAAATGTGTTTGCTATTTCAATAAAACATAGAAAATACATCCATGGTACAGTCCCGTGTTAATCATTGTAATTTATTTGAAACCTTGTTTTTCAGGGGATGGTCCCTACAGGCCTTTTTGGCCTTTTGATCATTCCCGCAATATCATTGTCATGTGTTTTTTTTTTTGATTGTTTTTAATAGTATATTTATGTATGATATTGTGAATAAAGTGATTTGATTTGATTTGATTTAGATTTACCTTTCTTTTAAAATTAAACTTGCCATACAAGCGCGAGCATGTTACGCGTACACGTACATTGAATTGTGCAACTCACTACGCGATACCTGCAACTAGACGAGATTAATGAATGCGTAAAAGTTACCAACTGTCCAATTAGATTTACAATTTCAATGTGTACTTAACGCAGAGTGTATGAATTGCTGATATTACCTCGATACTGATACTATGAAAAGAAAACACACTGGATATGGGCATGAAGATAATTTAATTTTGTGAGGGAGTTATGAAAAACTCTGCCATTAGATAATGCTATGTGATATTCAGATAATAAAATCAGGGAATTTGAAGTGAATGGATATCCCTAAAATAGTTGAATCAGATGTATGTGTGTTCTGATATCCTTTTCAACCCTCTCCGCTTTCTATAATGAAATAAAGATTCTAATACCACAAGAAAGGTGAAATTTTCTCATAACCCCTATAAATTTTATGTATGAATTATGACAATCATGCCTAATGTCTTGACTTGCTGTGGTGCAAAAATAAAGAAAATCCATGCATTACTGTTCTAGAAGTGAGCGTTTGAATCTCCACAGGAGTTTGGACACTTTTCCCAGTTTGGGTAAGTTGTAAAAATTCCACGGCAACGAAGAACGTCATCTTTACAGACATAAATAATCATGATAATATCTGTTTTTGTTTTCAAGATTATTTTAACCTAAATCTGTGGTTCCTTTTCATATGTAAAAATCATTTGATAAATTTTATTAAGTAATCGTTTGGGAAAATCATTTAGCGGGCCCTTTGAAAGCACACTAACACACTAAAGGGCTGGTACACTGGTAGCAGTGGTTGTAGGAATATGGTAATTCAAAGCAAACATAACACCTCATTTGTCAATAGAGAAAAGAGTATCATGATTGACCAATATCTGCAAAGTGCAGGTATCATTGAAACAATAGAAAGATTTATTTAACATTTCACGAGTCGGATATCCTCATCGCACGAGTAGCCCATCTTAAATATGTCAGAAAATATAAAGCTTATGGTATCAGATGACAGAAAGAACTGCAAAAAAGAAGCATGTGGACGCCAACATAAAAGCCGAGCTAACATTCTGCTGAACATTTATTAAGACTCCAAGGCATCACCAAGGAGAAGCAACATGTGAAACAAAACAGAAATGTTGGTAAAAGATGACATCCTTGCTCGCATACTTCCGCTGAAAATTACCACTGGATTGTTACAACCTCTCCAAACTGGGAAAAGTGTCCAAACTCTTCTGGAGCTTCAAACGCTCACTTCAAGAAAATCAATGCATGGATTTTCTTCATTTTTGCACCAAAGCAAGTGGAGACATCAGGCATAATTGTAACCAACTTTCATTGTCTGGGATAATTTCGTTTTTGAATTATGCGGCATTGAAATCTTAATAACTTCAATCTGGGACGCACTGTAGATATCATGCAGTTTTCTATGCATGTCTCTCAAACACATTGCTTGTAAGTTTGCTCAAGGTATGTGAATGATAATTCAGAATGACAATATTTAGGTGATGTAGAGGTGGTAGAATATGACAGTGTTCTGTGCTAAGATGACTCTTCCATAGATATTTTCGAGGCAAGATATGGATCTGACATGATCATAAATTTTCTTAATTTTAATATTTTTAGTACTGTTTTTTTAACTAAACGACCTCCCGACCGTTTCTAGTATTTTCAACTTCAGCAGGCCATATCTCAAAATTGAGGCTTTGCCACAATGTAACTTTCGATGTGCCACATCACATATTGTTAGATTTACACCATACAATGTGCAGTGGCATGACTTTGAAATGTCTTTTAGTGGTGTATACATGACCAAGATAGACTAGTTAATATTTGACAGGAAATTTAAAAGCTTCGGGTAATATCTGAAGTGGATATACTCAGACGGATCACTTAAAACTGTGTCAACTGCACATACAGATCCCCGAGAATTATGTCAACAATATAGTCATTGATCTCGTAAAATTGTGTCACCTAATTTTGATGAAGAATTTTACATTTGGAACAAATTTGATTTTGTTTGACCTATTCTCCGTGGTAATGGATATTTGAAAGTTGATTAATATTTGTCTTTTCAATAAAGGGACTGTGTGCAGTCTGTGAAGTATGTGTGCAGACTTCTTTTTTAAAGCTGTTTTTGTTGACCATGGTATATAGTAGCCAGTCCTTTAAATGGGCTAATATTGATTAGTCTTTCATGTGTTTGTTTGTTTGTTTTTTAAGAAAATTAAAAAAACTCCTTATTTAGACCCCCTTGACATACCTGTTTGAAGTTTCAAGGCAAGTTTAGTCAGGTCTAAGTGTCACACTTATATATTACACATTCAATATGTGATGGCTCACCCCGCAAGGGGGGACTTCGCAGATGATATCAATTTTGATTTTATCATTTCATCTGTTACAGCATTTTCTAACTTTAAAATGACACCTTATTTGTTAAAATTGATCAAGGCGATTTAATTTTACAACAGAAAATCTGGTTAAAATTCTTATTATTTTCTTTATTTTTTGCTGCCTATATTCATCAGTTTCTCGAAAAGTATTCCGTCGCAAAGTCCCCCTTTTCGAGGTGAGTCATCTCTACTAAATTGCCAAACCAATGAACATTCATTTATGAATTGTTATTACTGACTGTGACTTAACATTTTCAGCTGAATCACCTGTGGAAATCTAAATAGATGTTTACTTGAAACTTTCCATATTTCAATGAATTAACCCTAACCTCCTACCTACCAATTTTCGTTCTCAGCCTATATCCTCAGAAATAAGGATGTCAAAAATTGGTGGTTTCCACTGGGGCTCGAACCAGGGACCTCTCGCTTCCCAATTCCGTGTCCACCTATACCAAGCCACCCGAGGGGCGCTGCCTAGGCAGCGCTTTCGTGCCCATATGGGACCCCTGTCTATGACGTATTCGAACTTAGGTGATTTTGGTGATTTGTTCTTGTAGCTATTTGTAACCTCTGGGAGCTTTAGGGTTATAAGGGTGTAAAGTCATCTGGTAACTTACTAACCCTAACCTCCTACCTACCATTTTTCGTTCTCAGCCTATCTCCTCGGAAATAAGGGTGTCAAAAATTGGTGGTTTCCACCGGGGCTCAAACCAGGGACATCTTGCTTCCCGATCCCGTGTCCAGCTATACCAAGCCACCCGAGGGGCGCTACCTAGGCAGCGATTTCGTGCCCATATGGGAACCCGGTCTATGACGTATTCCGACTTAAGCGATTTTGGTGATTTGCTCTTGTAGCTTTTTGTAACCTTTGGGAGCATTAGGGTTAAGTTTAATAATACGGAAATAAAACTACTTAGAATACCTCCTTCAACTTTGGGCCACAAACTTAACCCTAACCGTACGGAAATCCCCAAGTTAAAAATGACGGGTTTCCACCTGGGTTTAAACCGGGACCGCTCGCATCCCAACCCAACTATCATGTCAAGCCACTGAACACGTGCTGCCATGGCAGCGATTTTGTGACCATTGCTAACTCCGTTCTATGACGTATCTGGACTTTTTTGGTAAATTTCCTAACTACGATTTTTTAATGTTTTGTATGGTTAGGGTTAATGAACACCACTTGACTTGTTCGATGAAATCTGATCAAATTGTTGTATGTTGTACAGTCATTTCTTTTCAAGAAAATATTAATAATTTAAACATTTTCAGTATCCCCATTTAATCAAGTAAATGGTTTTCTCGCAGATCAAGATATGAGGATTGTTCAAAGTTCAGTTGAGGAAATACCAAAAGAACTTTTTATACTATTTGTCAAGAAGCTTTCATCAGAATATGGTATCATGATGATCGTGACAGTTAACATATATGATTAAGCTAAGAGCAATATTTTCTTTGTTTGTTATTATTTCCATTAATAAGACAGTATCATCATCGTCAATGGAACAAATGGATTCATTCTCCCATATTAATGACAAGATCAATGATCAAAGAGAAACCCTAGGAGGCAAGGAGGTTTTTTTGTTTGGAAATGAAAATATTAAGTTATCTTCATTAACTGACAGGAACTAACTTGTTCATTCCTCAAGGCTTTTAAAATTAAATGCTTTTAGCAAAGTGCTAAAAGGGGGAGAAGCCTCAAAGTCATGAACATCCTGTTATCATATGTGTCCCGCTGCGGCAAAAGGGTGCAGTTGTCGTATCCTACATGTAGCTCATTGTAGCATATCTGATGTATACAAATACCATACATCAGATATGCTACAAGGAGCATCATATACAAGCCGACAACTGCACCCTTTTGCCGCGGCGGGACACATATCTGATGGAAGAATCTTTGTTACATCTTGACATGGAAATGAAAGATGTAGGTTCGACAGTTGTCATTTTTCATAAATTCTCCTGTAGCTAGCCAAATATTTTTGTCAGATTTCTTGAAATTAACCCAGTTTGACTAAGCCCCCTTCTGGCAAGTTTCTTAATTGCTTTTCTCGATCTACAATGTAATTAAAGTTTAAAATTAGCTTCCTGTTACTTTATGAAAAATATCAGCTTTTTAGTTTTCAAAAAATGGCAATTTGGCTTCAAGTATTTCCTGTCATGAGAATTCAAATATCTCTATCTTGGTATAATATATTACTATATAGTACAGTAAAATTCAGTAACTATAGCTCTATTTTATGATTAATGGATGCATTTAATGCCTTGAGGATGATACATATATTTGATGAGCTAAATTGGTGAAGCAAAGTGGACTCGTAAGATTTTTGTTTTATTGTAGCCCTAAGAATATTGTCAGGTATGACCTGAAAGAAAGCATTCAGAATATCATTGTTGTATTTCATATTCTTATAAGTCATACTTGAAAAAGGCATCCAGAATCATGGTTGTATTTCTGATAAAGTGTATGAGCATGACAAAGTTCAGTTGTTTTGTCTAACTGGTTAATATTTCAACATCTATAGTTAAAACAGCTTGTTTGTAGTCATATTGGCTTAGTGAAGATTCTTGCTTCTGATTCCCAAGATGTGTCCCAAGTCATTTGGTTGGCAATGCTTTTGCAAAAGTCAAGTTTTCCTGAAATTACCTTGGATATGGTACTTGCTGCTAAATTTGCTAGTGGAAACCCACATGACACTAGGGTAGCTGATCCCGACTGCAATTCATGATTGTAGCAGTTCATATTTGAATGGGTGTGATGCAAGTTACAGTGGTCAGCAAACATGTATGGAAATTGGACTTAAGGGGCCTGTTAACCCGGCCGTTTGTTCGGTAGCAGAATTTAGTTTTTCTGCATTTTCTGATACTTCAGCATGTTATCTTTTATTACAGGCAATAAAATACTACAAATCAAAACTTTAAACTTATTTTTAGGTAAAATTAAAAGATCATTTTGACATTTTACAGTAAAAAAACCCACGTGGCTGTTGGCGGGAAATTACGTGCATAGATACGCGTCCTATATTTTGCGTTTAGGTTGCGTGTTTTGATGTGCGTGCCTTTTTGCGCGGTAACAAGTACTGCGTGCGCGGATGAACGCGTTGCGTTATGTTCTTGCATGAGCACATTTGTTAAAATCCCGCAATAAACTTGTCAATATTGTAAACAAAGATCAAATAATTGAACATTGGTATTTTAGATTTCTTTCAATATTTACAAAATACGGAGCTTGAATTGGGATCTGAAAGTTGAGTACAATACTTACCAATAATATCAATTACATGATAAGTTTTATTGTCTGATGCCCAAAGTTTAGACCTCAAAATTCATGGATTTTAGGTCAAAATGTGTGATATCTTCATTAAACATGGGATTTCTCCATTTCAGTTTTGATGAAAAAACATCATTTTTACGGGAAACGTAACTAAAAAAACTAAAAAGTACAAGGAAAGCTTTTTCAACCATTATGAAGAGTATATGAAAATCTAGGATCGCGTTTCTCATTTTTCAATTTAAGGTCCTAAAATCAAAGATATTCATTAGTTTCTATCAAAATTGATGCAGATAAATGTCGGAAACGGCACATATAACATGGTTTTTATTGTATTTTGAAAAATTCAGCTTTATTTAAAAAAATAAAAAATGCGATCCTAGATAATTATGTGCAGTTTCCAAAAAAATATGTGTGATAAAATGGCAGTAACAATTTTTTTAGTTACCTTTCCCGTTTCGTGTGTAGGCAAAATCACTGCTTTTTGCTATTTCTTACCAAATATGGTCATTTTTGAACCAAACCAATAGCATAAACAGATTCCTTGTCAAATTTCCTTTCTAGAAATGTATACTTTTCTATACTGTAACTTAATATTTTTAGACTTATAAGCCAAAAAAGAAAGTCAAAATAAAAGCCTTAACAGGCCCCTTAAGTCCACATAATTTGAACTATATTTCATAAGATTTTTATTTATGTAGGTAAACACCCAATAACCAAAAGCAAGGTGTCATTTAAAGCTTAAAATATAATCTTTCAGATGAGATCAAAAAATCAATTTTCATTTTGGGACCCTTAAGGTACCTTTTGATAGGACAGGTCACATATTTATTGAACATGTATACAACCTACTCTGAGTTAGTAGGTTGTGAATTTGATACGGCCAACAAGTTTTGTCCTTGGGCAAGGTATTAAATTTCAATTGCTTTTTTGACCCAGGCAATATTGGGAAGCTGTTAATGGGATAACTTGTTGTAGATAGTAAGTGTGCATTGGCTATGTAGCCTGGGTGGAAGTAAAATACATGCTTGATAAATATTCATTGCAAATTTAACATTTCATCAACATTTAAATTAACTATGCTTTCTAACTGGCTTTGTTAAACAAAATTAACTATGCTTTCTAACTGGCTTTGTTAAACAGCAAATAACTCATGCTTTGTTTATTTCATAGTCACAAAATAAATTGGAGTTTGTTTCTCTCAGGTAAGAAGTAGAAATGTCACCAACATTGAGGTTACTTCAGCCAAAAAATGTTTACCTGTAATGCCTTTGTCAACCCAAAGTGCATTGAAGGAGCGCTAATAGATTTGCACAAAAAAAAAATGTGGTCACTGCATGCAATCTAATTTGTTTGCAGTAAAATGGTTGTCAGATTTAGATAAAAAATTATCTTAGTAAAGCTTAATGAATAACTAACATGCTTTAGTTCTCTCAAAACTTCTGAATTAATTAGCTTTCTTCTAAGAATTATTTTCATTTTCATCAGTAGAGTAATTTTCTGGCATTAAATCTAATAATTTTTTTGTCCTGTGTGTTTTTTCAAATTTGTAGGTCCTCAGGGGTTAGAGGTCAGAGGTCAAGAGGTCAGAATCTGAGGTCAAGATCAGATGTCAAGTAGGAAGAATATAGCATAGCATCATGTCAGAAAGTCGATACAATCTCAGGTCCCGAAAGCCAGTGAACTACAGTGAAGATGCACCGATTAGTGTCCCAGCCCCAACACCAAGGTCACAGTCAAAGCCAAAGAAGCCTAGTAGCCAAACAAAATCAGGTACCTCGAGAAAGAAAAAGGACAAACAACTTGAGAGAAATGAAAGAACTTTTGAAGATGAAAACTTTCATTCTATGCATGATACAAAATCCCATCGGTATAATGATCGTGATATGTTAGAGCCAAGTACAGATGGGTCCGATTTTGATAATGTTCCAAGTGATAATGTTGATGTCAGAAGAGAGATTGATGATCGTGATAAAGCTGTTTTGCAAAATTCACAAAATCATGAAATTGATCGCGACAGGAAAGATGCACACTTGCGATTTTCAGACGTTGATGAACCTGATAGTACTATTCCTGATTTTGGATTGTCCCCAATCAAACATGAAGAGAGTATCGGGTCTGTTGTGGAGGATGAGAAGAGAAGTAGATATGCTAGCTATGCAACAAGAGAACCCAGACCGGTTTTGAAAAGACGCAAAAGCAAGGAGGATGTTATGGAGGATTTTCAAGCATCCATAAAGTGGCAAATTTTGGGATCAGTTGTATTTCTTATAATCATCAGTTGTCTTGCAGTAGCTATAAAAATTAAGTTTGAAGATGTCCAAATGCGTCCAGTATCTTCCAGGAAAGTCAGGTTGGAGAGACACATGGAGAAGCTCAAAGTACAGTTTCCTTCGCAGACTTTTCGATTTTGGAATGTTCTTGGTGGCGCTTCGTTAGACCATGTGCATAGTCCGGAAACACTTGAAAGACCAATTGTAATTCTCCTGGCTGGAACGCCGGATTCGGCTATGACAATGCGTTGCTTAGGTAACAGGATTGCTGTTATGTACGACGACATGTTCCAAACGTCATTTGCGCCTATTTATATCAAAGGAGAATCTTACGTCAAAATTGACGCGGATCAAACCAAGATGAAAATAGACAAGAAATTTAAAACTGGTTTTGAAGCTGGTGCTACGTCTGCCGTCGTTCAAAATATTGACAATCTACCTCCTTGTTCGGTGCTGTTATTTCACAGTTTCTGTGAGAATGAAAATGCACCGTATAAAGATGTTGCCTTTATCATAACTTTGCAACTTGGAATGGATGAAGCTGAATTGGATGGTCAGAAACCAAGGGCTGTTGATGCCAGGGTGTATGATCATCTGAAGACAAGATGGGATGGATGTCCGGATTTGCCTTCTGATAAACAAGATGCACTTTTGAGTAGAATTGCTAATAACATTGCCAGAGTGAAGGCTGAAGATCCGGCTGATTTGAGGAAGAACAACTGCCCTTATAGCTAGGTATGTGTTATTAAGAAATTCATTGAATTGTGGTAATTAATTGACTCAAAGCAGAAATAAATTCACAAATAATACGAAACCACAAATAATACGAAACCACTAATAACTGTACACCATCTTTTTTTGGGTCATCGTTTGAAATTAAAAACCTGCGTGATAGCGCGATCCAATCTAATAAGATTATTTCTTTTTTACGCAAACAATTTGCGCAGTCATTATCAGGTATCAATGATTTTTTTCAATGACCTGCGTATGTGATGTCATTAGTGCTTAATGCATTTTCTCATAAAACGCATTCACAAGCGTTTATCATATTAAGCAATGATCATCATGCCTGGACTGATTTAAATTCTCTTATAGGGATAATATAAGTAGACCTTTAAGAAAGAAAAAAGTCTAATAAAGTATTTCTTTATAAAAATATACATAAAAGGCATTAAAATGTTGAAAGAGCGGTTATTAATGACAATAATAACTTTGCACCATCCATTTTTTGGTCATTGTGTAAATTCTTCTGTGATTGTTTTGGACCTCTGTATTTTTCTTCGGGAGCTGCTCTCCCTTGGAAAAATACCTCAGTCCAAAACAACCACTGACGAATTCACACAATGACTTCAAAAATACATATTATTGTCTAAACAGTGGTGTTTGTTCTGAGTGTAAATCCTTAACTCAAAACATGTTCACTAAAAGCACACCTGCAAAGTTTTAATTCAAAACACTGAACTGAAGTTTTAAAAAAATCAACATCCTATAATTACCATCAACAGAAAAGCGTATAGCCTGGTTTTTGAATGCGTTTATCTCAGTTTCATCTTTTACTCAATAACAAACTTTGACGGACCATTACTTGTCAGATTTAGTTTATCAAGGCGTCATTTTAATCCTCATAACATGGACTTTGCAAATATAAATAAAAAGAAAATGACAAGAGGCCAGCTTTATGGCTGATTTGAACTGGATGATAACAATTGATCCATGTTCAATACATATTTCAAGGATATATGTGTCCCATCATATGTAAAGGTACTTTAAGGTCGGCATAGTAAATTGTGAGATACGGGCCATTGAAGCTGAGCATGTCAAAAATCACGTCCAAGGTCGAATTTCTAATTTTATCAGAAACGTTACCTTTGAAGTGTATTCTATCATATTAATCAGGTTCCAACATCCAAAACGTAAGACAAATGTTTTGAAAATTCTATCATATTAATCAGGTTCCAACATCCAAAACATAAGAAAAATGTGTTAAAAACCAGAGATAAACTTGATTTTCTCAGAACTGTAGTTTTCTGAATCAGCCCGATGTCTTTTACCAATTTCAATGTAACTTTGCAATCGAACATCCAATAATTAAAAGCAAGGTGTCATTTTAAAGCTTAAAATATGATCTTTCAGATGGGACCAAAAAATGATTTACATTTTGGGACCCTTAAGGTACCTTTCGATATGAGGGGGCACATATATTTTGATAAATTAACAGGAGGGTATGATTTTGATTTGTGATGAACCCACAGTTGATATTCAAATGATTGAGACACATATTAATTGAATGAAACACGTTCACGCAGTACACATAAGTTTGCGTACTGTTCATCGCACGTCATGAATTTTGAGTACATACACGGCTTGGTGCAGGGGAATTGTTGAAAAAGGCAAAGCAACAAAGATTCAAAAACTGCATATTGCTTCATACTCTGTTTATAAATTTCTGTTCAATAAAAACATTTAAGTTGATCTTAAGGAGCATGGACGGATTGCTTCAATTTTTTTTTCATACTTTTCGAGATTTTGGTACCAAAATATATTGCTCATATTTTGCTCATAACCCATGTCAAATTTCACAGCTGAGCTATATTTTGTTTTGGAGATATGTATGAAAATGTGTCTAATTATGGTAAATTATTGAGACACACATTGATTGAATGAAACAAGTTTACGCAGTACACTTAAGTTTGCGCAATGTTCATCGCACGTCAGGAACTTTTGAGTACTTAAAGGGGCAATTCATGATCCACTTTTCGTCCTCAAGGTCACCTCACTCAAAATTCAGTTATTTAGCTAATAAGAATCCTTGACTGGTATATATTACAATACCCAAACAATTCTTGCAAATGAGCTTGCATTTTTGAGAGAAGTGAGAAAGAGTGTCATTTTCTATTTATTGTCCGACAGTAATAACTCAGTAGTCTATGGGGATATTTGAAATGGTTAAAAAGCTTGTAACTTGAAAACAAATGGAACAAATCAAGTCAAATTTTCAGCATTCATTTATCTAGTACTCTTCTTTTTATTTAGCTAGAAACGAGGTGAGGTTTTAATCACATCAGAATCGTGAATTGCACCTTTTAACAAGGCCTGATGCAAGGCAACTGTTGAATATGGCAAAGCAACAAACATTCAAAAACTGCCTATTGCTTCACATTCTGTTCAGATTTCTGTTCAATTGAAAATATTTAAGTTGATTTTAATTTTAATTTTTACATAGGTTTTCAGGAAAAATTGTTGTTGAAAGGTATTGTTATTAAACACGCTGCAGAATTGTTTAGCACAAATCAGAAACTCTACATCCAAGATGCATCTGCGTAGTTGTTTCATGCTCAGACAGCTGATGCCGTCCTTATGCAATACAAATATTGATTTGCAATGGAGAACTCTGTAGCATGTTTAGATACCTAAATACATTATGCAGAGTGTCTTAGAGCTGTAGTATCGTCAACACAGATTACCTTTAAAAGTGTTGTGCCAGGGATATGCTAGACAGCGTAATGGTTACGAAAATGATACTAGTGATTTTTTGTACAGCCATTTTCAATTTAATCAAATTGCTTATGATCCACTGCAGGTAGGTCGTTAGTCCATCCACTTGATTTTTAGCAATAACACAGCTATTTCCAGTGTAGATCATAATATGTGACCCGTCATATCAAAAGGTACCTTAAGGTCGGCATAGTAAATTCGGCCATTGAAGCTGAGCATAGTCAAAAATTACATCCAAGGTCGAATTTCTAATTTCATCAGAAACGTTACTTTTGAAGTGTATTCTATCATATTAATCAGGTTCCAACATCCAAAACATAAGAAAAATGTGTTAAAAACCAGAGATAAACTTGATTTTCTCAGAACTGTAGTTTTCCGAATCAGCCCGATGCCTTTTGCCAATTTGGATGTAACTTTGCAATCGAACACCCAATAACCAAAACTAAAGCTTAAAAAATCAGGTTTCAGATAAGACCAAAAAATCAAGTTTGATTTTGGGACCCCTAAGGTACCTTTCGATATGATGGGTCACATATTTACCTTGAGCTTGGCCACTTTCAATATCCTGATTAAACTATGTACATTGTACGACCAATAAGTAAACCAGGAAACGTAATTTTGCACCTTATAAGGTAACTTGAGTACAGTGAAGTCAATATTTTGTAGATATTTCTGGATTTTTTAGACTAATGGATCTTTTGCATGTTTTTAGTTTTTGTGATTAGAGTTATATAATTACTAGCACCTGTGGGAGGTGGAGGGAGGGTTACTCAAACAGCTAGGGTAAAGATATGCCTCGGCTGGTACAAAAATAAGACTCATGTTTATAGTAAGCCAATTGTGCAAAAATACGATAAAATACATATTGTATTATAGGATGAAAAATTGTACATAGTTATAAAACATTTATCACATACATTTTCAATTA
>JXSR01S020657.1:86960-108784 GCA_000969725.1 Ophiothrix spiculata
ATTTTGTCAAAAAATTGTTTTGCCATTGAAAAATGGATAAAAAGCACATGCATGCTTTGCTATACTTATACGTGTGGAATTAAATTTTGGGATCCAGAGTTTAATTCAACAAATGGCTAAAAAAGAAAAAGTAAGCATATTTAAGCCAAATCATTTGGAGTGTATTACTATCTACCCAAAACAAACCAGTCAGCTAGACAAATCAAAAGTTATTGGTTACAGGGGAAGCTTCATTTTTAACACTTTATAGTATTGCTTTAATTTTCACAGATGCCATTTGTTTTAAAATTGACATTTTCATAAAATGCAATAAAATCAGCCAGTGAAGAGAAAGCTGAACTTTAAATTTGTGATCATGACTGGTAACTTTAACCTTTTTCGATAAATGCATCTTGGTATATATATATTTTACCATTACATCGAAACTAAAACTTGCTTACTTTAGTGTAAGGGCAACACATCTTACAGTCAAGATTGGTAATATTCAGGCATTGGAGACAATTTTAGCTATTATTCCAGCATAAATTGCCTGTCGTTTTCTCAGTGCTGTTTAATTAGAACATGTAACTCCAAAGCGTCTTTATTAAACAAGTTTAACCATCACAGCTTCATTTTTGAATTTTGTGAAATGTCTCTTTACCAATTACTAGTGCCCCCCCCCCCCCCCTCTGTGGTTACTCTCAATAAACATGTTTAATGAAGACAGTGCATCTCTCCCTGTTTCATACAAATGGTTAAACCTGTTTAATGAAGACACATTGTGCATTTCTCACTGTTTCATACAAATGGTTAAACCTGTTTAATGAAGACACCTCAGGAGCTCTTTAAATATCCCAATTAAGCAGCGCTGAGATAACAAGAGGCAAATTACACTGGAATATTAACTTAAATGGTTTCCAATACCTGAATATTAACGAGCTCGACTTAAAGATGCGTTGCCCTAAGCAACTTTAAAGTAAGCAAGTATTGCAATGATGTAATTATAGAATATACACCAATTGAATATTTGCTTTGCTGCAGATGCAAGCTAAGCTCAAACTCATAAATTATCTAACATCCATCATTCACTCATCTGGGTAAGTATGATCGGTTGGTAAGCTTACAGAATTCCTCGTGATATTTATCATTCTATTTTATTTATATTATTTATATCTATTTATGTTGTATCTTTCCAGATGAATCAGCAAGCTTTATAGTCACATCCACCCACCCATATGCAAATCAGCAATTGACTAAACAACACAAGTTGGATATCATCATCATCATCATGCCTGAAGGCCGTCCTCAATGCTTGTAACCTCGCTTATACGGCGCAGACAGATATAAAAAGGACTGTACCTCCTAGTTCTTTATTACATGTCATCAATAAGCCGACTTATAAACAGCCGGTGTGATAAGAACTGACAATATGGCAAGTAATACAAGCTTGGTAGCAGGTGATCGCGGTGAACAAACAACATCAGCTGAATCCTCTCCCGTAGTTTCTGTCGACAGTTGTGACGATAGTAAACAAGATGATAAATCTGACAGCGATGTAAGGCGTAAAACAACACCTGTTATCAGAGAGCCAAGTCAATCTAGTGAAAAATCAACTCCGGTTTCTCCTATGGATAATGCATTCTTTCCGGGACCGGAAAAATGGTGGTATCAGAAAGAGAGTGAGCCAAAAGGAGGATCCAAGAAAGGGTCTTTTCTTGATTTGGAGCCGGATAATTGGTGGGGATGTCGCAGACATAGCGAAGCTGATATTATTGGTATACCGCCACCAAGTCCAGATAGGCGTCATTCGTTTAGTCCAGAATCAAGTTCTAGCAAAGCTACTACAACTCAAGATTGTAAAATAAAAGAGAAATCTGATGTGAAAATGGATGAATTAAAATCAAATAAAACAAGTGGAACCAATGGTTGTCACAAGGGTGATAGTACAGAGGTAGAGGATGATGACTTATTTGTTACTTCTGATAAGGAACGTCCAAAGCATCTGAATCCTTCAAAGTCAGATGTGATTGATTTATCTGATGTTGATGAGGAACAAGAACCAGTATCGGATAAAGATGATACTGGAGTTTGTTTAGAACATCCAAGTGATGGTATATATTTCCGTTTTGATGTTCCAATGGATTTTGAACATACAGAGTTTAAAGATCCAGATTGTGAGAAAATGGAAGAGAAAGTAGTAATTCTAGATAAGGTTGATGATGAACATAAGTCTGTTCATGATCAGTCTGGTGTTACTGATCAAACAGATTGTCCACATGTTGAATTAACAGATGTTAATGTTGATTTGTCGGAAGATGAAACGAAAGCTTACATTGATCAAGAACATCACCATGATATTATTTGCGATAAAAGTGATGGCAAAAATGGTTTCGATGCAAGATTGCAATTTGAGCAGTTGCAAAGTGAAGCAGATTCAAGCGAATTACAATCCACCCCTACATTAGGACATTCTACTGAAATCCAAAATTCTGAAACATCCGAGGAATCTAACAATAATGAAAACATTGAGAAATCATTTATAGAAACACCAGATCAAATACAAAGGTCAGATGATGAAATTTTGATTCCTGATGATAATGATATTGAAATTTCAATTCCTGTGGATAATAATAAGCAGATTGTTGAAAATGATCAAAACAAGACTTGTGAACCATCTCCTGACATTTTGGATTCTACTGAAGATATTTCACTTGATCAGGAAGACAAATTAATAAATGAAAATTTATCACCAAGGAATGATAAATCTGAAAGTGTAGAAACAGAAACAATAATCAAATCAGAAAGTTGTCCGAAGGAGTTCAACACGAAAGAGCAAAGTGCTAACGATGTATGTGTTAGCGATGTAATTAACGATGATGGGACATTTGGTGACAAATCAAAAGAGTTGTTATCAGATAAGCGTTCAGACCAACTAGAATGTCCTCAGATTACTTTTTCTTCTGAACATTTACCACATCCAGAGGATGTGAATATTCATGAAATAGAGAAACCATCTTCATCAGATAAGCGTTCGTACCAAGAACAATGTCCTCAGATTACTTTTTCTTCTGAACATTTACCACATCCAGAGGATGAGAATATTTGTGAAACGGACGAACCATCTCCTTGCTCTTCGAAAATTGTCACAAGTCCAGTTGTCAAAGAAAGTCCCATTTATGTAGAAGAAACACCAGTTTTGTTATCTCATGATCAGGTTAAACCTACGCACCATCAAACATCAGGATTGTCTCAAAGATGTAGAAAAGGAAAGTTGCAGGAAGATGAAATTTCTCCTTCAAAAGAACCAACTTGTAGGATAATTGATGATGCAAAATGGAATAGTTTTCAGATTTTTATAAGCGTTTGTGTCGTTCTGCTACTACTCGGATACCTTGCATTATCAAGTCTTCTGTCCATTACGATATCACTTTTTCTTGAAGATCCTGATGATATGTCTTGCCCTTCCAAACCATCTAGAGAAGTCATCTTGTCCCAACATTTGAAACACCTTGAAGAGGACTTTCCATCGCAAGATCCCGTCCTCTGGAATGTCATTGAAAATGCTGTATTGAATCATGCCCAAGATTTTTCACTCACAGAAAGACCGCTTACAATTTTACTTGCTGGGTTGACTAATGCGAACTTCACCATGAGCTGTTTAGCAACCAAACTTGGAGTCATGTTTGATGATATCTTCCAATCTTCACAACATCATATTGTTGAAAATGGAAATCTTTATCAAGATAAATCAGCAGATTATACCAAAGACAAAATTGATGAAATGTTAAAATTGCGATTTCAGTGTGGTTCGAAATGTGCAATTATCCACAATGTTGATTTATTACCTCCCTGTACTATTACGCTCTTCCTAAATTATGAAAATGTTCCTTTTAAAGTTGTCAGTTTTGTGTATACCATCCAGTTGCAGCGTAACCTTGAAGATTTGGGAGAGAAATATTCCAGAGAGGATTGTAAACGAGTGGTTCATGATTATCTGCAGAGCATTTGGGAAAAGTGCTCAGATATGACGCAGGATAACCAGAATGTATTATTGAGTAGAATTGCTGGTAATGTAGTCGTTATAAAAGAAGAGTCTGGGGATCACTTACGTAAAGTATGCAGTCAATAACATGAGAGGTATTATCTCATTGGTGGAAGTGTATTTTGTATTATATGTTGGACCAATCACAGATATTGTAGCAAAAATGTACTCGGGTTTACAACATGAAAGCTCTCATTTCATTGGTTGATATGTATTTTGTATTATATTCATGAACCAGTCACAAATATTGTAGCAAAACCATGTGCAATTAACAATATGAGAGCTGACTTGACTTCACATTGGTAGAAATGAATCTTGTTTCATTTATTGAACCAATCACAGGTATTATAGAACAGATTTATGTGAGAACCGTCTTCTCATTGGTTGAAAAACAAATGAATTTGTTGAACCAATCACAAATATTGTAGAAAAATGAACCCATTCAGAACCTTAGAGCTGTCTCCTCATTGGTTGAAATAAATTCTGTATATTTAGTTGAACCAATTGCAGATATTGTAACAAATGAGATTTCATCAAATGATTCATCAGAATGCTTATAACCTGCACTCACATATCAGTATTGTATAAGCAAGCTTGGCCAGCAAAGATTGTCAGTGTAGACCCATAATATCATTTGCCACTGTTAAGAAAAACAAACCCTTTTACACCATTTTGCAACAGTAATGTAATTTACGAAGCAGTATTTGATTGACCAAAATGCTACCTTCGGCCAACAAAAACAACCAATTTACTTGAAGAATGCCACTTTTAAAGATTTTAAATCTCATCCTGATTTGTTCATGCTTGCAAAGTAATCCTCAAGGTCCCCCATCCCTGAGTCTCGCCAGGAAAAACATTTTCATTAATTCAGTGCATATAAAAATTCCCAAAGAGGTTATTAGGTCATTGAAATAAATACCATGCCCATGAATAAAATATCATGACTAAAGCTGACAATAGTCGCATAGATAGCTATCAGCAATACAAAGGATTCCAGCTGATATTGCAATGCTTTTACAAAACTGTTTTTACAAATTTTGAAAAGGATACAAGCTGTCCCTAAGGTATCCATGTATCGAATGACAATGTGATCTGATTGACTGTACCAGGTAGATGAAAGTTGACCTCTGGAGATCAAGAGATGGGGATGGAGGGGGGGGGGGGCACTGCTTTTGAAATGTGTATACACATCTATGATTAAAAGATTTGTGGAAGGGTATGTTTTTCATGATTGAGAGGGAACCTGGAATTGTTTTAGGATATAAAACCAGTGAAAAAGAGTAACAGTATAAAATGTCAAGCAATGGATAGAGTAAAGTAGCTTTGTGAATTGATGTGGCAATTAATGTTATTGTAACAAATGCAATGTCCTAATTCATCTGACCCGGCCTTGGGATTATATTGATTGAGAAAAGGAGGTCCAGACTGTCCATACTGCCAAATATAATAGTATTTTCAGCCATGAGCTTAAATTTGGAGTGTTTGGGTTTGACAATCCTTGACAATACGTCGATCCTGGGTTTCCACCCGGAAGTCAATCTTTACCGAAATTTTAACCCAAACACAGTTTTGCCTATAAAACTAATAAGCCGTGACATTAGCTCCTCCAATTCATATACTTAAAAGCGGGCAATTTGAATTGTTGTTTGGGATGGGTAGTAGTGCACATCATTTCACGCCTATTTGGGTGCATCGTTATGCTTTATCAGTGCATTGTGGGATTAAATTTCGGTAAAGATTGATTTCCGGTTGGGAAACCCAGGATCGACGTATTGAATATAGGAAAACCATACAGACCCAAGTCCTTGCTGCCTTTACCCATACAAAAGGAAGTGTTGATCAATGCCCAGTATTGATTTTTGAATGGCAATTATAGTCATCATTAGGACAATATACTTTTTTTGGCCTCAGTAGGGAAGCATGGACTTGGGTCACTTTAGTATACCTATATTCAATTGTTAAAATTCAAGTTTTACTCAATTGTTCTAGTGCAACGTTGGCAAAAAGCCAAATACTATTTAATCCCAATATGTGATTAAAAGTTGCAGCACGTCTCCTCTTTTCTAAATCCATGGTTTCTTCAGACCCACACGGACAACTTTGATTTACAAACCTGAGAAACAAGTGGAATTTTTTTTCAGTGTCCATATATCCCATTATATTTTTTAATTTCAATACATGTAAATCCCTGTGTGTAGGGAACAAAAAAACAGAATACAAATATGTAGTTTTTGCAGTTCCCCCACCCTTTTAAAACCATCTCCAAGATCAGTTTATCACACTATGTCTATGTGGAAAACATGTGGTGTTTTTATTTCGATACAAGATAACATCTCTGAGAATATTGATTTTGGAATTTGATTCCTTGTGGATTATGGCTCGGTGATAACGAATAACTACTTTCTATACAAAATAATTTGAAGTGGCCATACGTCACTTTTTATCAATGCAATATACTGTAAACATATTTTCTTGAACAAGAACTTTTTTGTGGCTTGGTATCAGCAAGCATTTCTAGAAGGATTATGACGGCTGTTCAATAAGTTTATATCCTAAGGTGGAAGAGACAAGGCTATGCAGTTGTAATTTGTGATCCATCATATCGAAAGGTACCTTAATACTGGCATAGTAAATTACGACATACAGGCCATTGAAGCTAAGCATAGTCAAAAATCACATCCAAGGTCGAATTTCTAATTTCATCAGAAACGTTACCTTTGAAGTGTACGTACTCTATCATATTAATCAAGCTCCGACATCCAAAACGTAAGATTAATTTGTTAAAAAACAAGATACAATTCCTGTCTCCATTCAAGTTTTACCAGTACAGAAACTTTAAACTTGATTTTCTAAGAACTATAGTTTTCTGGATCAGCTTGATGCCTTTTACCAATTTGGTTGTAACTTTGCAATCGAACATCCAATAACTAAAAGCAAGGTGTCATTTTAAAGCTTAAAATATAATCCTTCAGATGAGACCAAAAAATCAATTTTCATTTTGGGACCTTTAAGGTACCTTTCGATATGATGGGTCACATTTATTCTTTTGGATGCACTGATGTCACAGACTAGAATCTTGTCTTCTGATTGGTCAATTGAGGCTGTTCCATGTTACTCCCTGAAATGAAACATTGCATTGGAGGTGGATGACAAAGTCTGCACAATTTATCTTTGCAGCTTATTTAATTTTTGTATCAAAAAGGTCTATCCAGGCCTCAGCCTTAAATTCCTGAATTGAATGTATTGTTAATATAAATTAGTAATTGAATTTCAGAGCATATCTTGCCATTTTATTAAAACAAACCTAAAAGGAATCATTATCTTTATCTTGAACTGTTTGCTGTATGAGTGATGTCATAATCTGATCAATTTCCAAGGATACGAGTCTTAACTTTTCACATATCTCAAAGCATCAATTTGAATTAAAACGCTAAAGTAATCACCAAAAGAGTGTTACACAATAGCTATGAGCTGTGTTTAGTCTGGATATCAGCTCCTAATGTAATCACTTTTACAGCAAGTAATATTCTGTTGGATCTTGTATTTGTGAAAACCTGAGAAGAGAAAAATTAAATGTTCTCTTCCCAGGTGAAAACAATCACCAAAAAGTGCACATAATACATGTAATGTGACAATATAATAATGATAAATGACTATAGATATAGTAAGTGCAAGATCACACACGTAGCTAGGGTTGCGTACCCCCGGGGTGCGCAATAAATCCTAGTCCAAACTAGCGACGGGTCCATGGGGCCGCTAGGGGCACCTGCCTGTATCAAACGGGCCGCCAAATGTATTATAGGACTACTGCACCCTTTTTTTTCGTGTTTTCCGATTGTTTTTATTTCTTTTTTCTTTATTCCATTTTTATTTGTTGTAGAAACAACCCCCCCCCCCCCCCCCCCCGGATGCACGCCCCCTTCCGCACCCCCTGGCTACGCCAATGAAGATGTTAATCATAGTAAGTACACAATCGACAGATAAATTTTTATGTGCAATATTTCTCACAACTTGTCAAAATGAACTAGTTATAGATGGTGATAATAGACCTTGAACTTCATCACAAAAAATATGGTGCAGATATGTGACGCGATCAAGGGGAATGAGTTAGATGTCGGCAATTTCCATTTTTGATATTTTATTACAATCCGATTGTGCATTAAAAATGGTGCATTTTGATTCAAATCCCATCATTATGGGTCACCTGGTTGCAGAGATACAACAAAACTTGGACCTTTCAAAAACATAGAAAAACAAAAGAAGTTTCTACCTTTATTGTCATGTATCTCAAAATCAATATTCCCGACATCCGACTCATTCCCCTTGATCGCGTCACATATATGTAAACATGTTTATAGTACCATAAAAAGATCTTGAAGACTGGTAATAGCCTGGTCACAATAATCGTAAGAGCAGTGTTTAGTCCGTTTAAAAGGACCACGAGCAGTGAGTAAAGCGAGCAGCGAGGGCGTCGCATGGTCCTATTAGATGGACTGAACACTGCTCGTCAGCTGTTCGTACGATTATTGTGACCAAGCTATAACGTAACGTAAATATGTTCTATTTACAAACAAGCATGATTTTTGATGAGCCAAGTTTTCTTTTCATGCAGAATCAGTCACTTGATATAGTGTATCAAACTTTAATCAGAGATCCACACATCCGCTTGTGTTTTCATCAGACAAACTACTCCCCCGCTGAAGAGATATATTGGATAAGATAATTGTTTGTCTAGATATACAGATTGTTTCTGGTAATTTCAAGGTCACACATTTACCTTGCAATCTTGTAGTTTGACAGGTGTGTCTAAACCTTGGCTACCTTGACTGTACAAACAGACAAAGCTATTAAAGGTGCAATTCGTGATTTCAATATGATTTAGAAAATCACCTCTTTTCTGTCTAGTTAAATAGATAAACACAAAATAAATGTATGCTGAAAATTTTACTTTATTCTGATCATTCATAATTAACTTACGAGCTTTTCAAACTTTTAGAAATTTCCATTTAGGCTACTGTGATACTGTCAGGCCACAGCAGTAATTAGAAAATGGCACACTTTGTCATTTTTCTCAAGAATCCTTTCAAATTTGCAAGAACCCTTTCAGATTTGTATCATTTTATATAAGTCAAGGATGCTTATTAGCCGCAAAAAATCTTGATGGATTTTGATGGATGTGACCTTGGGGATGACAAATGGATCATGAATTGCCCCTTTAATATTCAGATAATATGGAATAGTAGATTTACTGTGGAATGTTTCAGAATTTACATAATCCTTCCCAAAATTTTACTGAAAAGTGATCTGAAGCTGTATATTGTAAGTTGTAGGATTTATCATGTTATGGATTTTCCAAGATCACATCACGTATGTAAATTTATTAAATATATCAGGCTTTTGTACAATAAAATTATGTATTGTACATTTCTTACGAAAGTACCAGGATGCCTACAATATTCTAAAAAATATTGTACACATCTGGACACCTTTCCCAGAATATTTTTTGCTGCTTTGAGCTAAAGGTAGGAAAATGATTTTGTGCCAATTAATTATTTTCAAAAGCCTGATATAAATAATAATAACAATATTGAATGGTTTATTTTCGGGTGACACAAGAAAATATTGTACTCACTAAAAATATTTGCACTTGCCTTCTACTCATGCAATATTTTTTTAGCTCGTATAATATTTTCTTGTATCACCCTCAAAGACAATTCTCATTTCTACATTCTGTACAAGTTTTGTAGTAATTTGATGATCAGAGCATGTGTAAGATTCACTGCGAGATACAGCAATACCATTCAAGACAACACAAATGAGATGTTTGTGCCATTTTCTCAGTTTGTACTCAATGTGACTTAACCCCTCTCTGGTTCTAGGGTCCTCAATTATATAAATGCACTATTTCTTGTAAGTCAAACTCAAAGAATCATTTTGGTGCAAGACTTATGTAGATGAAAATGTTTTATCACAAATTGACCATTGCCCTAATACTGGGGTTCTCCACACAGGCAAATCAATCTGTACTTCACACATCCAGATGCATCTAGATTAAACTGGACTTCAGCAAACGTCAATACGCGTAACAATAGTAAAGTCAGATTGACGCGCGTGTGAACACAATCTGCACTTTGGAAATGTACATTCATCTAGATGCATCTAGATTTGATGCTCCCGTGTGGAGAGCCCCATCATTGAAACATAATCAGAAACGTCCATGTCCAAATCTGTAATTGATACAAGTTATTGGAGATTTGAAAATATGGAAGAGTTATGGCAATATCTGCTGCTGCTATATTTATTATTTCAGAAAATATCAAAATTATTCAAGCTCTTTAAAAAATGAGGCTATTCTTTAAATTTTGATCATAAATTTCTAAAAAATATCTTTGAAAAAAATCTTTTTAGTCAAATTGTGTGATTTTCATCAGGGAAGTTGCATTTAGCAATTGCTAATCCAATTTGGATTGTGTCTCTTGAGTTAAAACCTAAAGTGACCCACGTACGTGTGTTAAATTGTGTGAATACCATCACTATGTGGTGTTAGTTCTTTGTGTGCTACAATTTGTGTGTGTATTAGTTACCATATGATATTATACATATAAATTTGATAAATTTGTATGACATTAATGGCGGTAGTACTGACCATTGTACTCCCTGTATCCACATCTAGAAATATATACTTTTATTTGGATTTAATTATCCATTGCTGAGTTACAGAGCAAAAACCATTTGTGAAAATGAAGGGTTGAATGAATATACCATTCTTGAGTTGTACAGCAAATTAGTCACCCCGCAAAAAGATATATTTCTGTTTTAATTGAAAACACTTTAAATCATTTAATCTAATTCTCTATTTTAATTCAGGAACATTTTTGTTGTTGAAGGTATTCAATTCGCTAAAGAGTTGTTCATCACAAATCAACAAGTGAACAACTGTGTAGGGTATTTCAATACCTAAATATAAAAAATAAATGACTTTGCTAACTTTTTATGGTTTAAAAGTATGATCGATCAGTGATCAGATCAATAGTTCTAACCAGACATCCTCAAGTCTTTATGTTTTATAAACAACTCCATTATTCAAGGCAACCCAAATTGGAGCATGATTGGCACAAATTTAAATCAAATGCAATTGACTAACTGTGGTTTAAAACATACAGTGAGTGAAATACTGAAGTACTAGTTCAGACATAAAACACCTGATATGGGTTCTCAAAACACCTTACAAGAGCACAAGTACCCAGTTATGGCCAATCTATTCAATACATGATTGACTGGTTGGATATGTGTATCAAAACTTGCATGCTATCCAAGGAATTTTTATAGAAGAATTGGGATAGACCGCCATCTTGTGTCACTCATGGAGTAGAGGCATTGTACCTCTGGATATACTCAGAGTTTGGCCCTATATCCGATTCCATGCAGATTGCATAAATTTTCACTTGACGCATATACAGCGTGTAGTAGCGTGTATTGCTACTTGCTCAGATTTTTTCTGCTACCCGTTGCAAAGTCTCTCAAAGTGAGGCACGCGGAGCCGTAAAATGTCGGATACCAATTCCCCTTTTTAAATTCCTTGATGATAGCTCAACTACTGTATATAAGAAAACTTATATACATGTGACTGACAACTTTCATGGCATGGTCGCATCAGAACTGTACATAACATTGAATGTATCATCCTATTGTAATGAAATGTAATGATAATAACAATTGTTGAATTTGACATATATATTTATTTTTGTAAAAGTGATAGTCCATTTATGAAATTATCAGTGAATTAAGGATTTCAAATCCATTTCTATGTGTAAATAAGTATAATGTGTAAGTATAAATGTAGTGTGAACAGTTAAAAACCCAAACCAAAGCTTAATGATGAAATTACCAGTACCTGCATTATCAGTGTGTGCTAGATTTGTGTCATGTGTTAATTTACAAGTATGATTTAAAAATAGTTCTCTGTGCCAGAACCATTCACTTCAAAGTATCTGTTAAAATAATGTGCATATGTTAATGGTGTATATTTTATTGCATACAAAATGGTTTAAACCTGAAACACTTTTTTTCAGATACAAACGATTATAAAAAGAACAAGACTGAAATAATTTGCTATCAACCTGAATCTTATCAACCCTGCCTAGTATGAGGAAGGGGTTATTGAAACAATTGTGACCCGCCATATCGAAAGGTACCTTAAGGTCGGCATAGTAAATTACGAGATACGGGCCATTGAAGCTGAGCATAGTCAAAAATCACGTCCAAGGTCGAATTTCTAATTTCTAGGGCTGGTATCGCCAAGCATCTGCATTGTCGACAAAGCCCAAAAATTGACCGACCGACGTCAAAAAACACTTATCGCTGAGGAAATGTTTTGTAATTACTGTGTCGGTGAGTTGCATGTATAGTTTAGTTTTTGTAGTAACCTAAACTATTATGTAATTATGTCTTCATTGAATTCAGTATCGAAGTGATTACGTAACTCACCCAGTTACTGGATGGCAAATGTGACCAGGCAGTGGAAACTATTTATCTTTTCATGATTGAAAAATAGTTAGGATTCACATTTTCCTGAGCATGTGGATTCCTCGTACCCTTAAGGGCAAAGAAGTGGTAAAAGAGAACATTTTAGTTCGAGAAGATGATAGAGGGGATGGTAATGGGGTGTGGGGTAGAGAGTTGAAATTAGTTATATCAATTGTTAACAATATTTTTGTGTGGTGATCATTTCGAACATGGTTCAAAACAAGAAAGCGTAAAGCGTAATCCAGTTGTCTGGGTGATAATCGGATGGCACGTACGTAGCACTTCGACACTGAATAGTATACAAATGTTGACTGGATTGAGGGGCATAGTTTAAATATTTCCCCTTGGTGATCTCAAAACCATGAATATGCCCGAAGCATTTACCATTAAGAAATTGTAATTGTATGGATTAAAAATTTGCAAGCTAAGCATTTTATGTCCAGTATTTTGCTCATAATTTATAACTTGCCCAAAGCAAAGCTGATGGCATATTCATTGTTTTGAGATCACCGAGAGGAACTATATGAGGTACATAATTCCCCGCATAATTCTTTCTAGATTAGATGAAAAACAACCACTTGTTCAAGAGTAAGTTCTAAAATGCAGTATGATTTATAAATTTAATTCATTCCATATTATATTATATATCTGAAATTATTACATTGAATGTTTGAAACTAAAAACTTCAATAACACCAAAATCAAACCGAAAGTTCTGTCGTGCAAGTCTCATTTTTTTAATATCTTGTTTCTTAGTTTGTCCATGTACATGAGAAATAATGTAAAAGTGGCATTTTCACAAAGCTTTTATTTTTGTTAATTTTGTTAGCTAATATAATAATGAAAAACATAACGCGTTTGTACAGAGTTGCATTATCAGTGTTTAGACTATTAGGCCTGGTGCAGACTCCACCTTGTATAGAATATTTTGCTTAGAATATTCTATACGATAGAGGAGTCTGCACCGGGCCATATTAGACACTTGGTCACTTGTTTTTGTCCTATTTTACTACATTAAATAATTATCAGTTCAAAAAATGTACAGCATGTATACTAATTCTCAAAGTTGTTTTTCATTTCAAACTGGGTTGTGTAAGCCACTCTTAACGCGCGCGTTAACAGTGTGAGCGTAAACAAACTAAATCAACAAATCACGCTCTGCAAGTACGTGCGTAAATAAGTGCATCAGTACGCAAAAGGCCTTAACAACAAGCGTCAGAAAGAAAAACTCTGCGAACGAATGAAAAACAACTCTGAAGAGAAACTATAGATGAATACATTTCTTTTGATACATGTACAAATTTTCATCAAAAAAATCCAAAATATCTTGCTTTTTGCAAAATGAAATGTCGAGTCTTTGAGCGGGTGAAAGCTACAGACTATTAAAATATCACTGTTTTTTATTTACCATATAATTTTAAATAAATCTTGGCAAAATCATATCATTTTGTAAATTAATAATTGGCTCCCTTATTACAGATTAACTTAGTGAAACTACACAAAATCAAGAGAATCAACATTTTAGAAGACACCTTTGTCAATACAAATGTCTATTGAACATTTTTAAGTGATTTTCCTCCACGCAAACCTTTTAGTGTGTTTGCTAAGCCATATAATAATCATGTGTAAAGATCAGAAATTTGTGCATGGCTATCATGGTAATGGTTAAATTAAGTAGTTGTCACAGTGGCGAAGGAATGTAGTCGTCAGCTTCAACAAGTTCTCCATTTGTGACGTGCCACATCAAAAGGTAACACAATTAGGCCTTCCGTCCACATGATTCGCTCTTGATATTCGCCCTTAAAACGGAGAGCAAAGCTATTTTTCTAAAAGTGCTAAAACAAACTGATTGAAGAAACTGTGACCATTCATGTTTGACATTGATTTGAATGCTAAATCATTGTAAAAAACTTTCAAAGTGCAAAACCAATTTATTTTGCTCACTTAGGCTATGTTCACACATATTAGTCATGACTATTCGTGAGCGTCTCTAGAGCGAGACAACTTTGCAGTTGCGTTCACACTGGGACGTACACGATATGCGCTTTAAAACTAGTGGCTCGTCACTTTTGGTTGAGAGCGTGACACTTTCTATAATTGCACTCAACACTTGGAATTTGCGTGGAAAGTAAGAATAACATAGTCATGACCAAATTCTTCTGTGTGAACATGCCCTTAGTAAGCTTAACCCATTTCAATATAAAACATATTATCGGACGACCAATCTGGGACTGATGTCCCTATTTCCTGAAAAATGCAGGCCTCACATTGTGAACCTCCTTGTAAAAATGCACACTTTGTCCATGTTTTTATTTATTTAGGATGATATCAATCAATCTATCAATTTTAATCACAATATCATACAGAAAAATATCATAAAAACTTATAAAACGAGACATGATATTGTGGGAATGGTCAAAAGGCCTGAAGGGACCATCCCGTGCAGGACACTGTTTCAACCACACAAAATAAAAGCAAAAGGGGACAAAACGCATACAAAAACCAAACAAAGCACAGGGTTAGGCATGCCAAAAGCCAACAAACTCAGTTGTAACTATAGCAAGAATATTGGATTTATACACATTTTTAAAATGTTTGACAGTCTTACATTGTTTTATATTTGAATCTAATGTATTCCATAAGCTTGGACCCATTGTGCGAACTGCACGGTCAGAAAACTTTTCTGACAATACATCTCTGAAAGTAAATGTTCCAGTGTTGTTTCAAAATTAATCCCAATTTAACCCTTTATGCATTTTTCTGCTCAAGTGCCATGTGTCCCATTCCCAAACTACTACAAAAAATTAACCATATCAGATGTATATATCTGATTTCTAAGTTCATATAAAAGGCAAAGTACAATATTTAGAACTTGAATTTTGAAATTAATATTTGGCTGAAATCAGAACTGCGTGAGACTTATTTGCTATAAACTAAATATATTTGTCAAATATATTACTCGCCATATCAAAAGGTACATCTTCGCAGCCTTTGCCAAAATACATATTTTTGTGTAAATTGAAAAAATATTGATTGGATTTTGAAATAACACATAGTTTTTGAAAATTGACCATTCATTTTTAAGTTACAATGAAAATGGCCAGAAATTATCTTTTATTATTTTGTGTATAATTTATACTTTTTTGGATCTCTAAATATGCTTAGCCACAAAGATGTAACTATAGATATAGCATGTCATATACGTGGCTCTCCAGCCCGTTTGAGCCGTAAATGCAAGAAACTTCATTTTGCGCTACAGGTCTAGGTCGTAATTTGCTAAAATTGAATTTTTTGACAGATTCACAATCCTGTGCTTACTACAAAATACCAGCAAAGTTTCAATTCAAGAAAATGATAGGAAATATGAAATAAATATGCATATTTTCAAGACAATTAACAGCAAATATAGGGCTTTCTGATCTTTGAACGCGTTTATCTCAGTTATACGTTTTATTCCTTGACAACCTTTGATGGAGGATAGCTTGACTTCTGGAAATCGTGTGAAGTTCATTAAGGTGTCATTTTAATCCTATAGACCATATCAATAATTGACATAATCCCGCTGTTGATAGGGTAAATCCACAGAACCAGACGGGGAATCGGAACTCAGAACGAGGCCAAGTATGATAAACACACTACTTGCTCTCGCTCTGAGTTCCGTTCCCCGTCCGATTCTGTGGATTTACCCCATCAACGGCGGGAGTAGGTCAATTATCGATATGGTCTATAAAGCATGGTCTTTGCAAATTTAAAAAAAAAATGAAAATGACAAAGGCGGTATTTAAGGCTGGTTTGGGATGGACGATCGCATTTACAATTTACTCAATATACTCTCTGGGGAGATCAATCTATAAAGTAATAACATGATTAATATTTATGGTTATATTTCATATACACATACTATTTATGTTTTACGTTATCTGCTAGGTCTTTTTTGTATTTTTTGGAACAAGACAGAATTTCCATGGCTCCAAGACAAAACACAGATTCCTATGACTGAATTTTGATATCACTAATTTAGTATATAATGTGAACTGAAGTGATTTTTTAAGAAGTTGCAAAGGGTATTTATGTTGCTTTGCAGTGTGATTTTGTTTTGTTGCCTTTCACAAAAGGCAGGTTTTTTTTTTTTTTTTTTTGGGAGCGGGAGCACATTCAAAGAATTGGGAATCATGCATAATGTTGGGACAAAATGCCAATTTGAAAAGATTGCCTAACTTTATCACATGAAAGCTGAATGAGTTTGTTCTATGCCAGGGCTCTATGAAGTATTATCATGATTATCAAGTAGAATGTGGAGTGTCTAGGCAATATCTTCAGATCTAAATCTCTATACTTTATCAACCTTTGAAGTATGCAGCAAGCAATCAAGACTCTGTCACGAGATCCATAGAATATCCATTGTATTCTTCAACAATGTGAACTGGTGGTTTTGTTTTGTATAAGAGACTAGCTTCTGCAAATTTATATAGAGTATAGACAAACATCTCTGCCCAGTTGCATGAAGAGTCCTGGCTTAAGAATTAGAATCATCAGTTGGTTAATACGATGGCCCTCTATTCTGTTAAAAAAAATGAAACAATGTGGAAAAGTTAGGCAATTACTCTTGTTGACTTAACAGTTCTAGAGCAAAAAGTGTATGGGCAAAGCACGCTGTAAAATAAATACATGAGGTTTGCGCTGTAAAATGAATACCATTAGGTCTACGCTAAAATGAATACATAAGGTCTGCCCAAGGAGATATGGCCATTAATCTCCAAGTGAATATTTCTGAATCTTTATAATTCCATGAAAATTTTGATACAATATCAACGTGAATCCCTGGTGGCCTAAATTTAAAAATATGTCAACTGAACTGATTCAATTCGCCCAAAAGTGGTGTTATTGGCTTTCTTTGGAAAAGCTGAATATTACCGTGATAATCATGATTATTAAATAAAAATCGTAACGCTCACACGTACGCAAGTGTCAATAGGAGTCTTGAAATTTTGATGTTGACTCGTAGTTATATCATGGGGTTGAAAAAAGAGCACAATAAATCTTTGACACATTTTATTTGTTCAAAGTAGATTTCCGTCCTCTTTTTATGACAGTGGAGTGAGAGCAAGATGGATATTTGTGTCTTGTTAAGAGAGCAAGTATTTCTAGACTGAATATGAGTGAAGGTTTCAGAAGGGTAGGTTCAAGATTCTCATTGATGCTTGCATTCAGTGGTGGCGGAAGGTCACAATTTTAGGGGGGGTGCGGCAATTTTTTTTTTTTTTTTTTTGAGCAAAAATGGTCGGAGGAAAATTATGATATTTTGTAATGTGCGCGAAAAAAATCTGTCAAATCAGCTAATTTCAGCTACAAATTGTTAAAAAATCTTGAAATTTGCGAAAATTGACACAATATCTGAATTTTTTTTTGGATTTTTCACATTTAAATTATCAAAACAAAGGGAAAATTTTCAATTTCCTTTCCTTTCTTTCTTCTTCATTTTTTGAAGAAGAAACTCACCCCTCGTGAAATTTAGGGGGGACACATCTCCCCCAACCCCTGCTTCTGCCACCTATGCTTGCATTACTGATTTCCAAGATAAAAAAGATGTGGATCAAAATTAGATGATCAAGCATCACACATCACAAGGTTCAATATTGACATTAGGTATTTACAATGAGTCTGTACCTGGAAGGATGCACACACATAATATAACTCACTTCTGTCATGACCAGGGGAGCATTTAGGCAATTCTATGATATCTTATAAGTTATATACCTTATGTTACTAGTGTTTCAAGTTTTCTACTTTTACATGATGGACTGAGGATTAAAAGTAAACAAGATGGATAATGAAAATAAATACAATAAGCAGATCTGACACTTGACAAATTAAAAAGTATGCTGTGTGACATATGGTATGTTAACTCTTCTTCTAAAAAATATAAATCTGTGTGCACAAATATATGAGCTTACTAAATGTATAGTATTCTTTAATGTATTGTAACAATCACGAAGAATAATTTTGATCATCCCTGCTAGCAGTTCTAATATTGATACTAAGTATTTGTATTGAGTCTGTACCTTGAGGTATGTACACATCATGACTAGACTAACATTTTAATTTTGGCTCTTCCAATTCATTAAATTTTCTGTCAGTGATTTTAGAAATAGAGGAGTATGTGACTTTAATTATATTTTTCACAACAGGAATGTCAAAACCAAGTGAAATTGGATTTCACTAAAACGGAGTAATTTTGAAAGCACTTCAAAGTGACATTTAATTTAAACTAAAGCAATATTAATAAGATTGGGTTTAAAAATAGAATTGAGTTAATACAGTTATAAGGTGCAATTAATGATTCTGATGTGACGAAATCCTCACCTGCACCTCATTTCTAAAATATAATATATACTTGGAGATTAATGGCCATATCTCCTTGGGCAGACCTTATGTATTCATTTTACAGCATGTTTTGCCCACACTGATAGGTCAAACAGAGTAATTGCCTAACTTCTCCACATTAGTTGTTTGGCTGTATATATATATGTTAATTATTGCCATTAATTAACAGACTAGAGGTTCATTGTAACCAACTGATGATTCTCATTTTTAACCCAGGATCCACTGATCTCAAATTTGGATCTGTGAGATGCCCGGGGGCGGGGTAGTCAAGTATAATGAGAACATTCAACAGGTACTGACAATGTATACAGTGTCCCAGGAAGGAGCATTCACACAGGGGACCAACGGCCTTGATTCAAGGCTGACAGGTCTGGGGATGGTAAAAATATGACTTTTTCTTTATTCTTTTAGTTTTCTACTTTATGGGTATGGAGATAATAATTTTTCTTCTTCGTTTTTCTACTTTTTTCATCCTTCTTTCCTATTTTTAAAACTACAAAAAAATTACTTTTGCAAGCAACACTTTAAAACACTGGTCCAGTGAGTACAGCTAAATAAATCTCAAACATTCATGACCAAACACCTCTGGAAACATGGCAAACCTCCCTTCAAAGCCTTAATAATATTGGGTTTAAAAAATACCATGATATCATTTCTTAATGATAATTACGGTAATATTATAACTCTTATTGAAATTCCCTGGTATATTCCAACTCTTTATGGTTATGAAAAATCATAGGGAGGATAAGATGAAATGTAGAAGAGCAAGGAAGTAATATTAAACAGGATTTTTAATAGTGGCTAATCTTGAATGGTATCAGGGTAATTTGAAACACAATCTGGTATAAAATTATGGCTTGAATATAGGATGAAAACTGCTGGTCATTTTAAAGTAGATACTATATATAGTAAATTCGAAAAGAAACTTAGATAATAGAAAAGAGAAAGAAGAAAAAAGAAAATATTTTACCATCTCCGGCCAACCAACAGCTTTACGTCAAATTACGTGACTTCCGAACCAGATCTATCCATGTAGCCATAGTTTACTACAAAGCAGGTTTCAGAGATGGACCCCCATTGCCCCAATGATATATAGGCTTGGAGATTTTTGCACACAAATTTAATTTATTTTATGAGCATGATCAGAGAAACGGGAAGAGGACTATAAAGTGATTCTATTCAAGAAGACATTTTAATACTATACTGTCAGTGATTCTTATCCCAGTTTCTTAGACATTTTAATTTGTCAAGTGTCAGAGCTGGTTTGCTGTATTTATTTTCATTATCCATCTTGTGTACATTGTATCTTGGTTCTATTTAAGGGATAATGTGGTGAAACAATACAACATCATTCAAGACATAAAGATGTGGTATATTTGTAGCAACATTATCATCAGTCAAAAAGTTAAAAATTGTCTTGACACTTTTTGATTGATCTTCATATGAAAATTTACCTTTTCATAAACGTGATTATGCAAATTTTTGTATTAGGATCTACACATAACAGTTTTTGTACCTTTTAAAAGACCATTTTCAGTTGTACAACTACAAAGTATGTGATTATTCATAATCCTAAAAAAGTTATATGAATATTTTTCAATTGAAAAAGGTGAAACCAATTTTACACTCCGCTGATCTATTCAGCATATAGAGTGTTTGGTAAATATTCGTGTTGTTGAAAAACTAGTAACATAATTTGTCTACCTATATATACATGCTACTTATTTCAATATATGGCCATCTGGAAGAGACCTATCCATGGGCGTCATTTGAGGGGGGACAGGGGGACACGTCCCCCCCCCCACGTTTTGAAGGGTGGGGGACACAATATTAAATGTCCCCCCCCCCCACGATTTTGAACTCGATACTTAGTAAGTTAATACAAACAATTTATTTCCAAATTTCTACAAAAATATGTGTTAGGAACACCATTAGAATGCAAAAAAACGATAGGACTTCAGGGGGCTTCCTGACCCCACCAAACTTAATACAAATGATTTATTTTCACATTTCTTCACATTACCCACATAAATACGTGTTAAGAAGGGGCTCTGCCCACCGTGAACACTCGAAAAAAACAAAGAAATGGACAGGAAATAGGAATTTTCCATCTGTATTGATATTTTAAATGTGAAAAATTAAAGAATTTGCGCGCTTCGCGCGAATTTTCAGATATTATGTCAAATTTCAGTCAAAAATTGCCATTTTTTGCAAATTTCCAGATTTAAAAAACAATTTGTAACTTAAATTATCTGACTTGACATATTTTTTTGCGCGCTACGCGCACATTACCAAAAAAATCACAATTTTCCTCCGACCATTTTTGCTCAAAAAAATTCCTGGACCCCCCCACACTCCAAAATGAAATGACGCCCATGGACCTATCAAATAAACATGGTGTAGGTTCCACCATGTTTTAGGTTTACCAAGATCACAATATATGTTGATTAGCAAATAGATTTAAAAAACAAAGATGAGATATCACTTGTCACTTAATATTTAAAACAATAAGATGGAGTGGACAAGGCATGATGAAAAATAGATGCTGTGGGTTAGAAAATCTCTGCCCGGGGCAAAAGACAAGAAAACTTAAGCACTAAGGCGAAGGGTAAAAAACTTCTGCCCTGGGGCAGAGGGTTAGAAAACTTCTGCCCGGGAGCAGATGGTTAAAAAAACTTTTGATCTGAGGCAGAAGGTTAGAAAACTTCTGCCCTGGGGCAAAGCCTAGGGTTAGAAAATGTCTGCCCTGGGCCAGAGGGTTAGAAAACTTCTGCCCTTGGTAGTTCGGCTGGAAACATAATGCCAGCGGAGCTGGAATAGAATATTAAAGTAAACAATTCCAGAAGATCTAAGCCTGTTTTAGGCTGATATCTGTATCTTATGAGACTGTGACC
>JXSR01S020661.1:10376-35770 GCA_000969725.1 Ophiothrix spiculata
TTTGTGTTATCTAATATTACACTTAATATACTTGTTGTTTTTGCATGAACTCCATGATGTGTTTAATAAATTTTACATTCATTTGTTTAGGTTAACTGGATTTCAAAATCCAAATCCTTTATTTTAACAGTAGAAAATGTTCTCAATCTCATTAATAATAAAAGTTACATTCCACACATTGTGTAGTGTCTGTCCAATATAAAATATGTTCATATAAAATTAAAGAGCTGTAGTCATTACTTGTCTGTCACCTTGTAGGCCTTCATCCACATCATCAGCTCTGGTAACACGTCTGTTTAGCTTTCTCATTTCTATTTGCACATCAGTAGATTTCTTCTTCCTTGAGCATATGTCACTGTCACTGATAACTGTCACAATGGTGTAAAGGAATGGATTTATGGCTGAGTTAATGGGCAAAACAAATATCACCACCCAAGCAAATACCGAGCTTGGAAGTTCTACCAAACCAGTTTGTACAAGAATCCCCATCAGACAGATAGGGATCCATGCGAAGAAGTCTGTCAAAACAATGGCTGAGACTTTTAGTGTCATCCGCATATCTTTAGCCATTTCACGGCGCAAAGCAGGTCTTGAAGCTACTGCCATGATTATTCCAATGTAGCATGCAAGTATCATCAGGAAGCAAATCATGTTGAAAGCAACGAATACAGCTAATGAAAAATATAAGCCTGGACTTTGAGAAGATTCTGTAATTATTGTGACATTTTCAGTTCGAACTTTCACATATGTTACATGTGATGTAACACTAATTGTTTGACTTTGAGATTGTATGATTTGTGATAATGGAAGACCAATACAAACATTTGAGTTGTCATAAAAATCTGCATTTTTTCCAGCTAAAATGGAAGCTATTAAAGCAAGAGTTAATGAAAACAACCAAACTATTGTAGCTATCACTCTTGTTGATTTCACATTTAATCTGTGAATACTATGTGGGAACTTAATTTTGATAAATCGATCAATGCTGATAAATGTAACAAATAAGACAGATGCCTCACTTGAAGTAATGGCTAAAGTACCAGCTGTTCTACACATAGCACTGGATCTCCAATATTCAGCATTCACTGGGAAATATTCCCCATAGTGTACATCAGCAGATGCAATGATGATCATGTAGATGCCCATAAAGAGGTCAGACATTGCCAAATTAGAAAGCAAAAGAGATTGCACTCTGTTTTCTGTTCTTTGCTTAAACAGTTTCAAAAACAATACATAAAAATTGCCCAAAATGGCACTAAACCCTATGACCCATGTAAACACAGATAATGCAGTCATAGATAATAGCCTATCACAGGTAATGTATGGAGATGGTGCTTTTGTAGCATGACACAATTCTAATGTATTCAGGTAACATTGGCAAATCTCTGGTTGATCAAAAAAACATTGTGTTTTATTTGTGAGCCCTGAAAGCATTTGTTTTCTGATTTTGGTCAGTGAATTATCGGATAAATCAATTTGTTTTATTTCTATCATATGACCAATTTGAGGAATATTTTGAAGTCTATTGCCAGATAAATTCAAATTTTGCAGCCTTTTCAGATCAAGGAAAAGACGTACTGGTAAATATGTTAATTGATTTAATGCTATTGACAGGTTTTTCAAATGGGTCAGATTAAAAAATATTCCCTCTTCTAACCCTGTGATTTTGTTACTGTGAATATTGAGCACTTCTAGCTTGGTAGTATTTACAAATATGCCTACTGAAAGTGTTTTTAGTTTGTTTGAATAAAGATTAAGGAATGTTAGACTATGCAAGTTTGCAAATAGTCTCACATCCAATGTAATCAATGCATTGTCATATAGATAGAGCACTTTTAAACTGTGCAGGTTTTCAAATATGCCTGCATCAAGAGTTGTTATTTGGTTAAAATCCAGATGCAGGAGGATTAGGTTGTACAAGTTTGCAAAGAGTGTTACATGCAATGTGACCAGTGCATTGATACCTAGATCAAGGTATTCAAGTTTTTGCAGGTTATTAAATATCCCTGAATCAAGTGTTGTTAGGTTGTTGAAATCTAGATAAAGGTCCAAAAGATTGTGCAAATTTGAAAGTAGCCCTATATCTAGTATTACCAATGCATTGTCAGTCAGTTCTAACCATGTCAGATTGTGCAAGTTGTGAAATAACCTAGCATCTAGTATTACTAGTTTATTTGATGATAAATCAAGACCAAGCAAATTAACAAGATGAGAAAAGACATCATATGGTACAGTAGTGATGAAGTTAAAGCTCAAATCAAGGTACCTAAGGTGTTTGCCAATGAACATAAATGTTTCATGTAATAGTGCCTGAATTCCATTATTACTGAAATCTAAACTAGAGACATCACTTGCAAAAATAAGATATCTGATATTGGTCTTGCTAAAACTTTTGAACAATTGTAGATTACTTGTCTGTCTGTGAGTATACACAAACATTCCTTTGGACATTGTATGCTGCACCGCAAAATTTTGAATCGATCATAATAATCATAATATGTTTCATTACAGTAAATAAGTGACTCAAACTCCTTTACCTTTGGACAATGTAATGTCTGACCTTCAAGGGCACCTACCTTATCATCATGGTTGTCATACTCATTGCATCCAAGAGGGTGGCCCTCATTCACTGTCGCAGCTTGTAAAACTACAGTGATATTCCCACGAAAATGCAGCTTGATTGGATCACTTCCCAGATTTATCATGCATGGCTTGTTAGACAAGGCCATTAATGCAAGATAGCGATTTGAACACGGACCAAGTTCTCCCATTTGCTCTCCAATTCGTTCCAGATAAATGTAATCTGTACCTGAAATGTCTCCAGCAACAATGGACAATGTCAATACCTGTGATGAGTTGTCTGGTGTGATGCTAAGACTACAAGCATTAGCCTGATATCCCAAGATGGTTGCATTAAATTGAATATCTGTTTTATTCTCGTTTTCAAAGGAACAATGAGAATATGGTAAAGGAGATATATCATACGCACCAAGATTTAATGGCGGTGGTAAAATGATGGTGAGAGCCATCAGCTTGAAGACCTTTGTAATATGCATTTTTCACAACTGATAAAACAACGCAATAGTTCAGGATGGTTTCTGATTAAAATCAATTTATTTCAGTTGGTAAAGAGATGATAGAGGTTCCCAGTTGTATACAGATGTATTAGTTCTTCCACATTCCAAGCTATTCTCTGATGATACAATGCTGAGATTGGTGTAAATGATTCAAATGCTTCTACAATGATTGTCAAATTTATCAGATTAGCAAGTCCCATTGCTGTTGTTGTCTCCAGTTTTCTGCATTTCAAATGCCATTCAGTGGTTAGACAGTTCATTGGTCACACGATGTTTTCAACTAAAGTGATGCTGTTAACAGCAGACTACTAATCCTTTTAGTTCATTGTTGTAGATTAAATACCTGACATGTCCTAATCTTAATAAGGCCAACCACACCTTGCTCTTCAAAATTGCAGTGCCACAACAATATTCTGGAGTAAATTATGATGTGCATAGCAAAAAAGGGATATTTTAAGTATATCATCTCAACCTCATTTCAGATGACCGTAGTTCATTATTACTTATATAGGTATAATTGAAACATTGCATAAAGATGAGCATAATTTAGTCATTTATTTTATCTAGCTTCAAATTTCATTTTATGACGCTCACTTTAGCAATATGATATAACAGGAGTTATAGCGTTAAGCCTAATCAACTAATTGATTTTTAATATCATTCTCTTGTTTCAGAACATGATATAGTACTTTAATAATGTAATCGTGGCAACACATCCATTTCATTTCGTTTTACATTGGTGTGAATTTTGGAGATGGTCCATCAGTCAGGTGCCATCTGTGTTCCGTCTATGGTTTCTGAACTTGGACCATTTTGACCAAGTTGAAGAGGTGCCTGTGGCAAAATCACTACCCGAGACTAAACATTTGCTACATTAGCAGGAAAAAACATCTTTTTCACATATTTTCAAAAACGTCTTTGCCAGGTATTTGCCTTTATGGCCTTACCAGAAACACTGTTCCAAATGAAGTCATCCATGTTTTGATTGTTTGTGGTATATATAAAGTAAGGCTTCAAACATTAAAACTGTGCCACAGAATTTATTTTCAAATTTTAATTTCTTCAATTGTTTGACAACAAAAATTCTTCCATCGGTCAGTGCTTAGGTCCTATGCAAATGAGCTATTAATGAGCAATTTAATTTTTCAATTTGGTAAAATGTAAGGTCAGGTGTTATATATTGGGATTCCTAGTAAAACAGTGGAGTAACAGATCATATTTTTTGAAACCATAATTCTAGTCAGAAATGAACATTTTTTTAAAAATCTGTATGTTTCCAAGGAAATGGTATTTGGATTAATGTAGGTTATATGTACATGATGTAGGATCATTTTAACCAAGTTTCTAATCAATGGAAATGTGTATTTGGGGAATTTGTAGACTTTGTAGGCATGCTTCCATATTCATTTATGCCCATGTCTGCATTTTTAAACATTGATTGTCACCCAGCTAGCTGGTCTTTAAAGGAGCCCTGCCCGATTGGATCAGCATTTTTTCAAACTTTCTGAGATTTTGGAACCAAAATATTCCTCACATTTTTCTCATTACCCATGTGAAATTTTATGGCTGCGTTTCGGAGATAGAAGTGAAAATGTATTAAAATTATTAATATTAGGGTAACCATAATATTATTTACACGGTAAAGTATAGGCAAATGGAAAATACAAAATTACTCATAAAAGCAAAACGGTTGTTCCAATTTAACTGAAATTTTAAATTGAAGCATCTTATGTGAAAACTAAAATTTGGAAATTCGGACTATGCACTTTTAAGGGGATGAGTGTGAATGTAGATCATTAGTGTGAAGTATATTTGGGATGCATAAGGGAAGGGTGGGTTCTTTTCAATATTCATTCATGCCCATATGTCTGCATTATAAAACATTGATTGTCACCCAGCTAGCCAGCTATCAAAGGATTAAGTGTGAATATAGATTATTGGTGTGAAGTAGATGTGGGATGCACGAGGGAGGGGGTGGGTTCTCTTCCCTATTCATTCATGCCCATATGTCTGCATTATAAAACATTGATTGTCACCCAGCTAGCTGGTCATTGGTGTGAAGTAGATTTTGGATGCATAAGGGAGGGGGTGGGTTCTATTCCATATTCATTCATACCCATATGTCTGCATTATAAAACATCGATTGTCACCCTGCTAGCAGGCTATCAAAGGAGTAAGTGTGAATTTAGATTATCAGTGTGAAGTAGATGTGGGATGCATAAGGGAGGGGGTGGGTTCTATTCCCTATTCATTCATGCCCATATGTCTGCATTATGAAACATTGATTGTCACCCAGCTAGCTATCTTTAAAGGGATGTGTGTGAATTGAGATCATTGGTGTGAAGTAGATGTGAGATGCAAGAGGGAGTGGGTGGGTTCACTTCCATATTCATTCATGCCCATATGTCTGCATTATAAACACATCGATTGACACCAAGCTAGCCAGCTATCAAAGGAGTAAGTGTGAATTTAGATTATCGGTGTGAAGTAGATGTGGGATGGTGCATGTAGTTGCCATGTGATAGAGAGTGTAGGAGTATGTCAGTTTACATCAGTATAAGAACAACAAGTTTTTATCAGTTTCCTTTTAAAAATATTTTTTTAATCTGTTTCTCCATTTTAGTTTTTTAAATAGCTATCTTTGTTATGTGATGCATCTAGGGGATGACTCATATGGGCAATCACTAAGAGACAACATTTGATACCAGAATATTTGTTTTTAAAGGGACTGGCCTAGATCCTAACATATCCTACTAGTAGTTTCCGCTGAATTTGTATAACAGAAGAAACAAAATGAAATTATTTACTAGCTGTATTTTTTTTTCACCGGCGAAAAAAATGATTGAAAAAGTGTTTCTAGTTTCAAATCTTAAAAAGATCTTGTTTCTACACCTGTGATGGGTAAACGAAATTATTTTTGATGAAATTGTTTCTCTTTTGATATGTATTAAATTATCTCCAAGAACTTCATTTGATCTTTTATCTGGTAAATCCATCTGAGGTACAAATTTAGGATTTAGAAAACACAGGATAGTCACACCACCATCACATATAGATATAATTGCAAATCAATTCGCTGTCAATTTGAGCCATTTCTGTGTAACCGGGTGCAGTTTCTCAAAGAGCATTTAAGTTTTTAATTCTAAACTTGGAATCTAGGCTAGTCTCTTTAAATCTTGTATCCATCTGGAAACAGACATGTTTGTAAGTTTGTGAAGAAGAATAAAATCATCTCACAAATTTCTGCTTTGCCTGAATTAAAAATCAAGTTCAAAGAAATCTTGCAGTTGCAGACAATTAATATTTTACGGCGCATAAATAATTCCATATAAGTATGACTTATTATATATCATTTTAAAAGCTGCGATTGTAGTATGTACAAAGTGGATAGTCCCAAGTGTGTTCCATAATGAAGACAATGAGGATTTCATTGATGAAAATGATGAGTGTGGCCGAAATAATAGTGGGGCTGAAATTATATTGGATGTAACTAATGATGGACTTGTTTCTTGAACTGATGATTTTTGTAAACATTACAGATAAATGATGAGACATAGCAATATGAACAAGAGTTTTCCTGTTACCTTGGGATAAATTTTGTTTGTATTTTGTAATCACACATGCTAACAGAGTTATTTGTGTTTTGTAATGGACAAATCGTGTTCTTAAGGGACAAAATAGCTTTCAGCTCCAAAAAGGGTACTATTTTTTGAACACCTTTTTGTTATTCACTTGGGCCCATTCGTATGTCCATGTGACGAATATAGAATGGATATATTAGTGTGAGGGGGAAGAGTGGTATCTTCTATATTCCTTCTAGTTAAAATATGTGCTTAGGTATCACTATTGTTATGTTGGAGACCCTTACCTCTTCAAATATATATAGTAAGTAGTCTTTATAAATTTATAGTATCAAATATGTGTTGAAACCAACTTCATATAAGAACTTTAAGCAGAAAAGAAATCCAAATTAAATTCTGAAATTCTTAACTGTTAATGATATTATCAAGACAAAGCTATTTCAAGGTCAGAAATATCAAGAAAGCTGTTAATAGTTTGATGCAATCTAGCAAGAATAGAAAGTGGAAAGCTGGTAATAATTATGCCAAGTAATTAAATCCTTGATCGTCTCTGGAGTAATTAGCTGCTAAATGTCAAGACTTGATTAAATCAAATGACAAACGATATGTCAAGAATCACATATTACGCCATTATTTAGAAACATTTCACTAGATCATGACTGTTTGGGCAAGTAAGAACTTGCTCCTGTGTAACTATGACAACTGTTTTTTGTGTAGATTGTATCAAAAGGTTAACTCCGTGTGGCCATTGGTTCATAGAATTTCATTATAACATATGAGAAGTATACATTCATGTTTGCGTAAAATATTGACAAATTTAATTCTGCTTCATAGATATTTCTCAACAAACCTTTCTTAAAACATATCATCAGTTGAACTGCCGATTGGGTTATCCTTTACAAATTGTGATTACCTTTTCCAGTTTCTAGCTTTTCCAGTTTCTTATAGCCTATATCTCCTCAGAAACAGAAGATTGAAAAAAGAAAAGACAAAGAAAAGAACAACATGTCACCCTGATCAAAGTTGGGATTTCTGGCATTCCAAACCAATGTACCCATGACACTACCACTGACTCACCCCCGGGCAGGAATTTGGTCCTTGTGTATAAACCTCATCTATGACGTGTCATTTGAACTTTTCAATTATTAGATTTGGTAAGATTTAGATTGATTCTGCTTATTCTAACCCCATGTTAAAATTCCAGGGAGTTCTGATTGAAATATGGTATAATGGGATGCTCTCTAGTTTTAAGATTTTGATTTCATAATTTTTGGTATATCTGTTGTTGGAGACCTAATATGCAAATGCAGATTTCTTTAACATTTTAAACATTGGCAAAAAGCACCTACTTGCCCAATATTGGGTGCTTTTTGCAGAATTAATGATTGACTTTGAACATGATATTGAATGGATACATTCAGTTGGTTTTCTTTGTTATTCAATATGTTAAAGTGAGTTATAAGTACAAATAAATTGTGTATAGAGATGTGTTACAAATCAGAATTTCCGCGATATAGAGATATTTGACATTCTGAATCCTACTTTGAGCATCCCAAACAAAAAAATTTTGAAATCCCAAGTTTAATTTTTTTTTTAAATTTCAGAACTATGATACAAGTTTCATATTGAATAGTTTTATGAGCTCTATCCTTTTTATTTTTTTTTATTTTGTACAAGCCTTACAGTCTATTGGATAAATACATAAATAATTTCTTTGACTCATAATTAGTACTCTTAGCATTGTCAAAATGGTTACATTTATTGTTATAGGGGTCCTACAGGCTAAATGTGATAGATATTTTGTAAAAGTAACCTAGGTTGGTAAACATTTACATTCAAAATATTTTCAAGTTGAAATCTCCAAGTTGTGTAAACAATTGAATACGCTAGAATAAGAACATCCGAACTCCATGAGCTGCCTTCTGTTAAGTTATGTAAAATATAAATGCATATAAATCTCTGAAAATGCTTCCAAATCACTAGAAAGCATTTCCATGTCTTTATCCCAATCATAGTGTCACATTTGACCTTGTAGTTGACTTTGTTAGACATTGTTAGATAATTTTCCTAGCATATAGTTGCAGAGGGGAGCTCATAGAGTTGAGATGTTCTTGTAATGGCTGTTTAATATAGCAACTATGTACTATAACAATTATATAACAATGTCTAAACAACAATGTCTAAACAAGTCAACTACAACGTCAAATGTGACAATATGATTAGGATATTGACATGGAAAAGCTGTTTTAGTGATGTGAAAGCATTTTCAGAAATGTGTATGCATTTATATTTAGTAAAAATAATTAACAGAAGGGAGCTTTTGGAGTTGGGATGTTCTTTTCTGGCATATTCAATTGTCTAATCTGGTTGCAATTAGGTTGAGAGAATATGGAATCCTAAACCTCTGACGTTTGAGAGCTTTAAATTTTTGGATCAGCTCACTCAGAAAGAGGAAGTCAAAAAGTTATTGTCTCCAATGAAAAGAAGGTGTACTAATTATATGAAATACAATCTTTGTGGAATTACAGTGAAATGTTGGTGTGATCATTACTGTCATGTCCAATTAAACCATCTGTATGAGTAAGCTTATGATTGAGAATAGCATAGATGGTGTAGACCTATTACATTTCTTTGAACTTAACTAACCTACTTTGGTTTGTGAACAAAGCAATTTCAGTTTGTTGCAAGCATTTGTTTGTTCTGGGAGAATTTTCCTGGTAATATTGTTCACAAGTTTAACTGAAATTTTTAGTAGATATTTTTGAATACCTGTAATCATTGATCATCTAACAAGATTACACAATTGACCATATCCTGAACTAAGTTGAATTTTACAAAGCCTTCAAAAAATAGTTCATGGAATAACTGCATTTTTTTTTTACGAATACCAAATGGCAACGTCAATGGAATGAATATTTTGTTACTAATTCCTGGTTTAAAGTTATTGCCCTTTTATGAATATGGACCAATGACTTTGAGAGAAGATAAACTTCTAACATTTTAAAGTCTTGAATTTTGGATCAAGCTCAGGGAGAGTCTCATACATGTCCTGAATAATCTCCTGTGAAAAAAAAGTGTGCAATTAAGATGGAATACAATCGTTGGAATTACGATGAAATCTTGGTGTGATCATTACAATCAGGTGTATTTAAACCATCTGCATAGAGTAAGCTTATATGATGGGTTCCACATGATTGAGTGCGGAATGCAGACCAAATAGATTTCTTTGAATTCAACTGTTCTACTTTAGTAGGTGAAGAAAATTTGCCAGTTACAATGTATGTCATCGCAATTGTCATGGGGAAGCTTTATTTTGGGTGTTGATACAATAAGACACATATGGAATCAATCATTATGATTTTCAATTATGATGCAATTTGAATGTGGTATTGTGTTTGTTTCACAAGGGGAAAGTAGATCTGTTTTCAGAGGATTTATCACACAGTTTCTCCAAGTTCACTTATTCAGCTTCAATTTACACACGTAATTTTGAATAATTTTTTACCAAGACCACATATTTTTGATGATTTGGCTTTCTACCTTTTCTTAGAAAAGTAGTGATTCTAAAAGACTTAACTAATATCAAATATCTTTTTTGATCAGTATTAAAAAAAAATTGCCAAAAAAGATGCACACACAAAAAAAACGCTAATAAGATGGAATTCAATCCTTGTGGAATTAGGATTGAAATCTAGATGTGTTAATTACCATCAGGTCAATTTAAATTAAACCATCTGTATAGAGTATGATTGAGTGCAGCATGGATGATGTGGGCCTAATAGATTTTTTTAATGACCTACTTTAGTTTGTGAAGACGTGCAAGTTATGATGCCACTGTAATTCTATCAGGAATTAAAAAATTGGTTGTTGATACAATAACATACATATGGAATCAATTTATTATGATTTGGTGAATATGATACAATATCAATTCGGTTCAAGTATTTGTTTCACAGAATACTATGCATGGAGTTTTCTCCGGCTCAACTGATTGGTAGAAAGTTTTGAATACCAGTAGTAATTTTTTATTTATCAAGATCACATACTTGAGTGATTTGGCTATATCCGTTTTTTATTGGCAACTGGGATTCAGAGTAGATGGAATCCTAAACATCTGACATTTGCAAGTCTTGAATTTTAGATCGAGCTAGCTCGGAGACAAAGTTATTAAAAATTACTAAAAAATCTCCAGTGAAAAATAGGGCTTACAAGATAGAATACAATCTTTGTGGAATTACAGTGAAATCTTGGTGTGATCATTACCGTCAGATCCAATATACCATCTGTATAGAGTAAGCTTATATGATGGGTTCCATATGATTGAGTGCGGCATGGATGATGTAAACCTAATAGATTCCTTTGAACACAACTGACCTACTTCGGTTTGTGAAGAAGAAATGCAAGTTATGATATACATCATAGCGACTTGCAATCCATGCACATTTTGGTTGTTGGTACAATAAAATACATATGGAATCAATTCATTATGATCTGGTGAAAATCTTCTAATTGAATTTGCTAGATGTATTTTTTTCCAAGGGATGGTATATATCAGATTCTGTAAAATTTTTCAAACATTTTTCTCGTTTTCCCATTGCTATAGTATTCACCAGTCCAATTTATAATACAAATATTTAGATAATTACCTAGCACTTTGTACATAATTTTGTACAGATCGTTCAAAAATATGTGTTAAAAACACTTTTGTTGATATTCTCAGATATTCAGGTGATCTTAATCCAATGCTAAAAATAATTACCTGATCATATTTACTTTCTCAAATATGTGACCTGTCATTGGAAAAGGTACCTTAAGGGTTCCAAAATCAAAACTGATTTTTTGGTCTCTTACTCATCTTACAGATAATTAAGCTTTTAAATAATTTGGTTATTGGATGTTCAGTTGCAAAGTTACATCCAAATTGGTAAAAGGCTTATTCAGAAAATTACAATTCAGAGAAAATCAAATTTAAAGTTTTTGTACTGAGTAAATTTTGAATGGAGAGGGGATTTATATATTGGTTTTTCTTATGTTTTGGATGTTGGAATCTGATTAGTATGATAGAATACCCTTCAAAGGCAACATTTCTGATGAAATTAGAAATTCAACCTTGGACGTGATTTTTGACTATGCTCAGCTTCAATGGTTTGTATCTCTTAATTTACTATCCCGACCTTAAGGTACCTTTCAATATGACGGGTCACATATATGCTTTTGTATAAAATAAAATAATTTTTATCGTTTTCAAGTTCTGATTAAAAAAATGTAGGCATTGTCAGGTTACAGCGTCCTGTAAATTTGATTAGAATGTATCTGCCATGAAATGAAAATGGGATGAAAAATGGATTAAATATCCAGTCAATTCTGTCAAAATAAATGAAAATAAGCTTGAGTGACAGCCTCTTAATTCTCTTAGTTCAAAGTGAATGAGCTGACCTATATTTTTTACAGTTTTCCATGAATCTTGTTAGATGTTTCTAAAATGGTATGACATATTGGATTTTGGGTAGAATTAATAGTTGGAAAAAGTATATTGAAGAAAGTTTTTAAGTAAAACGAACCTACTTTTATAAATCCTGAAAAAAGGTTTCCTTTACAATTTGGAGATTATTAAGAAATATGATTGAAAAGCTATTTGAAAAGAATCAATTCACCTTTCTTACCGCTAGGTATCATTGGCAACCTTTTTTTATGTTGTGTTAACAATTATTTTAAAAATACCCCCCCCCCAAAAAAAAAAAAAAAAAAGAGGGGGAGGAAAGAAATACCAGAAAAGTTGTTGAGGACAATTTTTTTCTTCCAGTTTTGACATTACTGCCAAAGACATCGCACTATAAAAAGTACTCCCTTTTTGTCTCCTGAGCCTCATACTATAAAAAATATAAACAGATTTATTGTTACTTGGAGGTAATAGAAGTGTGGTGTAACTGTCTTGAACTAGATAACTAACGGGGCATAGTTATGTACTTGTTTATCGTTCACATTATTGAAAACACAGAAACATAAAAATTTGATTGATGGAGAAAGAGGGATAAGTAGCTATTAATTACATGCAAATTAAATATTAAAATGAGATCAAGAGGAATTTGGATTTATATATGCTCATTTATACAAATAAACGACTGATGATTAGAATTGGGTCATTGCATGTATCATTTATGGATAACCTAATTCTTGAGATTTTTGTGCCAAATTTCTTCAGTAATAGCTCTTTTGATTAATTATCAAATTTCACTTCGTAAAATTTGATTGAAATTCTCATCTTTTCAGATGGAATTTACTCTCTTACCCTTACGAAAATGGCATGCATTTTTACATGCATGTTGCATGCTTAAAAACTAGCATGTTGCATGCTTAAAAACTAGCATGTTGCATGCTAAAAATGAGCATGTGGCATGCTAGAAAATAGCATGCAACATGCTATTTTCATGCCAGAACATGCAGGAATTTGGAACATTACATGCATAAAACATGCATGTTACATGTATGCAACATACATGCTGCATGCATGTTTATCCAAATAGCATGCGTATACCACAACATGCATGTAACATGCATGTGAGCTGTGAACATGCAGTAATTTGGAACATTACATGCATAAAACATGCATGTGAGAAGTGACATGCATGCAAACGTTTTGTGGTTACATGCATGTGTACCTGAGCTGCACGCATGTCACAAACACTGCATGCATGTACACTGGAAAATGTTCTCTATACATTAATTGCGTACATTGATATCAAAATATAATGGCCAGTGTTGTACGTATCTGCCCGCCAGGCTGTTAAGTCTGCATGAGTCTGAATGTAGGCCTTTATTGTAACTATACCAATTTATCCGCCCGACTTGCTAGGGTTGAAATAATTAAATACAGGCGTCCATGATTATGGCCTGTCATATATTCACTACAGTAGCAACTCGTTAACACAAACTCTGTTCTGATCAGTATAGCAAGTAGTATGCTAATCCCATGTTGCCTCTTCCTCAGGAGCAAATTGTCCTTTGTGCCTGACGGCAACCATTTCCAAATGACGTACAAAAAAGAAAGATCTCACCTGTATTACGATGTATCCAAAGCTTGACAGTTTAGGATGTCAGCCTATAACTGCAAGTGGTAGAAGCCCACGATGACAATGTCAATCTGCATTGTCAGTCCCAGATCACTATATGCTTGGTTGAAGTTAAGCTTAACTCCAAACTGCTGAATTCGGAAGACTTGTTATATGGTGCTAGAAGCTCAAGATTTTATGTTGCAAATCTTGTCTAAATTCACTCAAATATTAAGAGCCACACTGGTTTAACTTTAAAAAGGCTATGAACTAGCAAAATACAACAGAAACTTTTAATTAAATGTTGAAAAAATGATGAAAAATTTAAAAAGTCAGGAGCTCAATAAACCATGTCTGTGCTCGACTGACTCTACAGCTAACAAGCAAAATAAAATGCATGATACAAACCAATCAATTTTGCATGCTATGCAGTGACACATGCATGTGAAAAATGGTAAACATGCATGTGCTCTTTATGCATGCATATAATTTTGCATGCTTTCAAATTTTGACATGCATGTGGTATGATGCATGCAACAAATGACATGCATGCACATCAGCTGCATACATGCAGAATTGAACATGCACAAAATATGCATGCACATGCATAAAACATGCATGCGCATGCATGTTTTAATGCGTGCATTTTCGTAAGGGTAAGCTTACAAAACAGTTACAGATATCTTTGTACTGCTTGACAATCAAATGTGAGGCTTAGTAATTGCTGATTAATGTGATTGGAAATGTGAGCCAACTTCTGGATGATAATGTATCTTATTTGATGTAATCAAACTAAAGATAAATCTCTTGGAGATTTGGAAAGATCTGATTTCTAGTCTGGCAGGATGTAATATATTTCAAAAAAGCTTAGCCCCCGATTAGTACAAGAAGAGAAAATAGAAACTGTAACTCTAGTATTATGTAAATGATCATCAGTATTTAAAAAAACGTTATCTGATGAAGAAAATTCAATATTTCATTTAGGTTTCACATGACTCACATTTTCAAACAAAACAATGATCAAAATTGCAATACCAAGAGTGATATATATTATGTAAACCACCTTTGCCTATTTTTGGCTCTTCAAAGGGCCATCATTTAAAGCAGTGTTATAAGATTAAGATCAAACCAATATAGCACCAGCTTTCTACCCAGACTTGATTATTCTGACTGATGACCAGATTCATTTTTGTAAGATATTTGGCTTAATGTTGCATATGTATGTTTAGTGTTTGGGCACAATTTCGAATGAAGTTGGAGATCCAAAATTTAATTTTGCATGTATATATGCGTATAAATATAAAAAGAGCACTTCTGCAATTTGCACAGTTTCTTTATGACAAAACAAGTTCAGGGAAATATATGCTGATGGAGGCCCGTAGTTAATTAATATTTTTCCTGTAAATTGCTTCCACTCAAAACTATATTTAAACCAAATCTTATTTAAAAACTGTTTAAAGATTGCAAATGTATCACTTTTAACTGTAGTGAAATAAACTTTGTAGTTTACCTCACTTTTTATCAAAATATGCAATGGACTAACATTCTTCTTCTTTTGTGTCTTTTCATCCCTGCCTAAACTAGGTAAGTGTATCCTACTTACATAGTAAATCCAAAAAGTGTTATGTTATTCATTCTGTTTTGTTTCAAATAATGAATTTTGGATTTCCAATGAATACATAAAAATGAATCATAAGCATATATGGAAAAATATGTATATTTAAATATTAAATTCAAGTTATTTGTTAGACAAATCTTGTTGAATTTTACATGTTTCAAAGAATTTGCTTATCCCTAAATTGTATAGCCTGTGCTTTGGGCTGCAAAATGTAACCACATTTCATTTCTCTTGGTTAAGTATCCCTACTTAATATAATGACTTCACCAAGATGCATTATACATCATTCATCCTTAATTTTTTAAGGATGAATGAAATAAATACTTGTTTGCAATAAAATAAAACTCGTTTGCAATTTCTGAACAAAATTGTTGTTGTCTATTTCAAAATATTTCTGTAAACAAAATCAATATTCAATTCTAATATATAATTTTGAGACTCCACCCATGTAATTTGCCAAAATTCTATATTTTACATATTTTGTAAGCATAAAGTATGCAAAACTGGAAAAGGACTGTTTTTTTCCCTTCATCGTTTATTCACAACACCAAAAATGAATTATTATTTTATCACTTTTAGTGCTGACATGCTGATTATTGCAAAACCACCTCCAAAATATAAAATTTGGGCTTTTCAATTAACAATCTAGGTATCAATTAAGATATGTTCATGAATTTCATTAATTATCATCAAAAAAAAACCACCCACTATTTTTATCATATCACTACCCAATATTTTTTTCATTATTTTGAATTTCAAGAATATTAATACTATTTTGGTTTTAAATGACAGCTTAATTTATTCATCATCACAACCAAGCCATCACATGTACTTTACAATTAGCAACCCACTAATCATTTTACAAATTTAACTTTAAAAATAAGATTTTGACGTCAAATATTAATTTCAAAATGGGATCTTCTCGATTTATCATACTTGCATCATAACTGTAGAGACTCGGGAATTTGCAGCACTATCAAGTGACTTATTTATTGACATATTTTATTCAATAATCTCAGTTGCGATGTCGCCGTAATCCCCCATGCATATGCAATATTATTTCTAGATGGTTGATTGTCGGCCCGCTGCGGTATTATTGTCATTTCTGGCAGTCAAATTAATTTCACGTCATCAGATAATGCCGTCAATTTATGCTTTGACATGTGAGGAAGATTAAGTTTGGCATGAATGTGTGGTAATATTGTAAGAGCTAGCAATTATGGGAGCCAAGTTGTTTCATTACCTATATGTTTGGTATTGTAATTTATATTCCTTATATGATACTTACAATGGGATGATATTATTGAGTCTTGCTTGGAATGGGTTTTAAAACAAAATATCAAAATGGTATGTTGTATTTCAAGAAGTGATTGTAAATTCTGTAGCTATTAGGATTGATTTTGTTCGTTTTCATATTTTAAATGTACCGGAGCCTTCTGCCACGGGTACTTGGTTATTAAAACTCTCAGTTTATCTGAGAGCCCGGGTAGCTCAGTGGATAGAGCTCTCACATGACAAGCGAGAGGTCCGGGGTTCGAGTCCCTGTCCGGCCAGGATTTTTTTTCAAATAAAATGAAATCCTGGCCTGTTTGTGATTTGTCTGATTGTTATAATGTTCTAGCTTACAATGCGTATTTCTCCTTTCCTTTATTTGTCATCTAATTCTCAAGTGCAATGCAATGCTTTATCCTGCATAAGCAATAACTCTCCTTCCTACATACAAATCACTTATGCAGTTAAGCAAATTCTTTGAAATCTTTGAAGTGAAACAGGATTTGTGTATGGAATAACTTGAATTAAATATTTGAAAATATTATTTCAAAGTCTTTCAAGATTTATTTCTATATATTCATTGAAAATTCAAAATTCATTGATATTTGGTAGTTATTATTGTGAAGTCAGGATAAATCAGGATGTATCACAGTAGAGTTACCATATATAACAGTAGGTACACTTGATATGGTAAACTGAGTGCTAAAACACAAGATTTATCTTGGTTTAAGTCAAAACGTATTTTAAGTCTTAATTTTCTTAACTTAGTACATAAAATGGCTCTGTAGGTATGGAAGGTCCTTAAGCTTCTCAAGTCATTTTAAGTTGCTTGTCTTTTAGTCAAAGCTAGACTTAGGAAAAAGTGACATTTCCTACATAGGGTGGTTGAGAAAAAGGTTATTATTACTTTGGTTTGGACAGAGATGCGCTGTGTGAGCATTTTTTTCCTTGTTTAAAATTTACACTTGGGATTTCCTTAAAATAAAGACAAATTTTGGTAATTTTGACCCTTTTTAACACAGGCTAAAATGGTAGCTATTTTGTATGAAGTAACCTATAGATTTGGGCAGCATATCCCTGAGTAACTTACACCTGTGAACCTATCTGGGAACCTTAAATCAAATCATCAATTTGTTACAAATGCTACACCTTTCACTTATCCGTCACTTAATAATGCAGAACTAACCTTTCTGATTATTACATTTTAAGACAGACTAGTTCTGTTCAAATATCCAAAGAGATTTTTTTCCGGAAGGGGGGGGGGGTGTCACTCAACTTTGGTTTTGGTAGGGGTGTGCGGCCCTGATATCTGAAACCATAGTCTAGAGAACGGAAGATTGACTCTAGTCTAGAGAACTGAAGGGACCCACAAACGACCCATCAGAACCAGTTTTTGGGCAAAATTTGGGCACTGGAAGCAAAAAGTTTATCTTCAGTAAGATAGCTTCAAATGTGATACATAATCATTCGCAACTTGAGCTCACATTTCCAATCATATTAATCAGCAATCACTAAGCCTTAGATTTTGTTGTCAATAAGTACAAATATATCTATAACTGTTTAAAAGCTTAAGGGAAGAAATTACATCTGAGAAGACATAAATTTCAATCAGGTTATACAAACTGAAATTTGACAATCTAAGTTTTCAATTAATTAAATGACCGCATCCCAAACACACGACATTTATGGGATGACCGACACTGAGCCTCTGATTAACCTGGTGAGACAATGGCAACTGAGATTCCTCGGCCACATCCTGACGATGCTGAATGAAGAGCCAGCTAGATGATATGCCCTCTTTGTTCCACCATTGCCAAAAGAAGACCCGGCCATCCTCACACTTCCTACCCTACATATGTACAACAACTACTTGGAGATAATGAAGGAGCAATGCAGGGACAACAGATTGCCATACTTGCTGACGATCGTCATACTTGGAGAAACCTTGTGGTCGCCTGTCCTGCAGTCAATTGATGATGATGATAATGATGATGATGATGATGATGATGACAATATATGAATTCATGTATTCTTACTTTAAAATCAATTTTTAGAGCAAACTATGAATATCGTAGAACATTTGAAAACATTTTCTTATTGAATTGGACTGTTTCTATGAATTTAGCTCTGAAATTTAAAATTCTATCTGCCAAGTATTTTTTGAAATGTACAAAAAGAAAAAATATGAAATAGAATTTAAAATTCAAAGGGTAAATTTGTATAATATGATCAACTCAACATGAAAATGTTTTTAAAATGTTCTCTGATATTCATAGATTGTTAAACAAATTGATTTTAAAGTTACAGTATGTGAATTCATATACTTTGTAGTATGTGATTTCCGTTACTGTACTTGAATTCATGTACCATATTTAGAGTATGTGAACTACGAGCTTTACAGAACTGAGTTGGAATAGCTTCTTAATGAAAGAGTGAATATTTACATTCAAAAAGAAATGAGTACTACCTTTATCTTACCTATCCAATATTGTCTTGTCAAATAGATTAGTTTTCTTCATTATGCATGTAACTTAATTGAGTTATTTTTTGTTTGTTTATTTATTTATACCAGAATGAACTTGTGTCAGGTCACACATGTCAAGAGTTAACAGCGTACGAGATACTGATGTTTTAAAAACACGATTTAAACATTATGTCATCCAAGAATATTTCTCTCTGTGCCTTGTCGGACCAGCTAGTATTTCACACAAGGACATATTAGATTTATTCCCATATTATATTATTAGTGCAAAACATGATCATTCAAAACGCTCAGTAGACAACGCTCAATGATAATCTATTGCTGACCGATTATGTTTGGAGTGTTAAAGAAAGATAGTGATTGAACATCTGTTCAAAATAAAGCTTTGGTACATAGCGTACATTAAGCAATGTGGACTAATTTAAAGTGATTGAGTTTAATATAGTCCATTTATTCAAACCATTAAGCAGTCCATGTTCTTAGTTGATTATCTCTATATGACCGATTATGTCAGAAGCTGTCTGTTTAAAGAAACATGATAGGGAAGATAAGACACACAACGGTAGGGGCTGACCTGGAAGACCTGTTTATTTCAAAACAAATGCTTATACTATTTGTCAAGAAGGAAATATACACTGTGACATTGAATTGGACAATGGACAATTTTAAGTAGGGTCATATTTTAAAGAGGAAAAGGAGTTTTCACTGGTTATTATATATTGTTCTTTTACTGAAATAATAAGAAGGCATACTTGTGTGGCCATTCACCGTTATGTAAAGTCATTTCTTGGTCAGTTTTGTCTTAGGCCAAAGAAAAAAAGAACTCTGTCTCAGCTTCTGGCGCGCATTTGGTTAAAAATTTGAATTTTACTGCATTTTTAAAGGTTTCCAGGAGATTTTTTGCTTTTTTATTTTTTCCTTACATCGAGAGAAAAAAAAGTTAAATAAACGGCCGGGAAGCGGCCGCGAAAAAAAAATAGTGGCCGAAAAATGCAATAAAAAAAATTTAGGGGGTATTTCCGCATCCGCGTAGCCCTTTTTTACTAAAAAAACAAAAACAAACACATAGCGCTTAGGGTTTTGACCTTAAGTAAGCTGAGACAGAGTTCTTTTTTTTTTTTGCCTTATTGGAGATTCTTCTAAAACAACATACACTTTTTGTAAGTTCATAAGTCAAGCTTGACATGTTAGAATACGTAAAACTGACAAATTTATATTGAAGTTTTTCATTTCATGCACAATTCCAATTCAATAATGTCAAGGAAATATTAGTTTTCAAATATTTTGGAGTTGAAATGAAACCTGATATATTAATGCATATTAATGTTTCAAATAGGCAGAAGGGTACTTTGATTGAGAATTGCAATAATTGCTTGCAAGTGCAATTTTTTTGTACGCACAAATTGGCAGATAAATGCGAGATATATATTACATGTATGTTGTGGTCAAGTACGAGTATATATAATATTAGCGTGGGACTAGAAGCCAGTTATGGATCTTTACGCATTCATGCATCATTGGTCCTTGTATGGCACATTATAGAAGACCAGTGCATACATGAGTTGTCATAGAAATCTGCATTTCTACCAGATTAAAATGGAAGCTATTAAACCCAGTGGCGGCGGAAGGTTAACATTTTAAGAGGTGGATGGCTTATTTTTTTAATCAACATTTTTTTGAACAAAAATGTTTGGAGGAATCTGTCAAATCGGCTATGTTAGCAAGAACCTAAAAAGTAGCTGCTACTTTTAACAGTTGTGTAATTGCTATGTACCAGATAGGTAGCTGCTACTTTTTTTTAATATGAGTAGTGTATCTTTTGTTCTATATAGTCTTATATTTTCATCACAAAAATCTGTCATTGACCTGTTTTTGAAAATATCTTGTAATTGTACTGGTATTTTGGCAGTACCTGAAGACAAGAAGTGCAATTCAACAAACCGATACTTTGCCCGTACTTTCTCTGCTTACATTGCATATTGTTATATAAAGAATTATAGGGTGTATCAAAATAACAAAATCTGTGTTTTCTAATATTACAGTTAATGTACTTTTTGGTTTTGCATGAACTCCATGATGTGTTTAATAAATTTTAGATTCATTTGTTTAGGTTAACTGGATTTCAAAATCCAAATCCTTTATTTTAACAGTAGAAAATGTTCTCAATCTCATTAATAATAAAAGTTAAATTCTACACATTGTGTAGTGTCTGTCCAATATAAAATCTGTTCATATAAAATTAAAGAGCTGTAGTCATTACTTGTCTGTCACCTTGTAGGCCTTCATCCACATCATCAGCTCTGGTAACACGTCTGTTTAGCTTTCTCATTTCTATTTGTACATCAGTAGATTTCTTCTTCCTTGAGCATATGTCACTGTCACTGATAACTGTCACAATGGTGTAAAGGAATGGATTTATAGCTGAGTTAATAGGCAAAACAAATATCACCACCCAAGCAAATACTGAGCTTGGAAGTTCTACCAAACCAGTTTGTACAAGAATCCCCATCAGACAGATAGGGAACCATGCGAAGAAGTCTGTCAAAACAATGGCTGAGACTTTTAGTGTCATCTTCATATTTTTAGCCATTTCGCGGCGCAAAGCTGGTCTTGAAGCTACTGCCATGATTATTCCAATGTAGCATGCAAGTATCATCAGGAAGCAAATCATGTTGAAAGCAACGAATACAGCTACTGAAAAATATAGGCCTGGAATTTGATCTGATCCTGTAATTGTTGTGATATTTTCAGTTCTCACTTTCCAATATGTTACATGTGATGTAACACTAATTGTTTGACTTTGAGATTGTATTATTTGTGATAATGGAAGACCAATACAAACACTTGAGTTGTCATAAAAGTCTGCATTTTTTCCAGCTAAAATGGAAGCTATTAAAGCAAGAGTTAATGAAAACAACCAAACTATTGTAGCTATCACTCTTGTTGATTTCACATTTAATCTGTGAATACTGTGTGGGAACTTAATTTTGATAAATCGATCAATGCTGATAAATGTAACAAATAAGACAGATGCCTCACTTGAAGTAATGGCTAAAGTACCAGCTGTTTTACACATAGCACTGGATCTCCAATATTCAGCATTCACTGGGAAATATTCCCCATAGTATACATCAGCAGATGCAATGATGATCATGTAGATGCCCATAAAGAGGTCAGACATTGCCAAATTAGAAAGCAAAAGAGATTGCACTCTGTTTTCTGTTCTTTGCTTAAACAGTTTCAAAAACAATACATAAAAATTCCCCAAAATGGCACTAAACCCTATGACCCATGTAAACACAGATAATGCAGTCATAGATAATAGCCTATCACAGGTAATGTATGGGGATGGTGCTTTTGTAGCATGACAAAATTCTAATGTATTCAGGTAACATTGGCAAATCTCTGGTTGGTCAAAAAAACATTGTGTATTATTTGTGAGCCCTGAAAGCATTTGTTTTGTGATTTTGGTCAGTGGATTATCGGACAAATCAATTTGTTTTATTTCTATCATATGACCAATTTGAGGAATATTATGAAGTCTATTACCAGATAAATTCAAATTTTGCAGCCTTTTTAGATCAAGGAAAACACGTACTGGTAAATATGTTAATTGATTTAATGCTATTGACAGGTTTTTCAAATGGGTCAGATTAAAAAATATTCCCTCTTCTAGCCCTGTGATTTTGTTACTGTGAATATTTAGCACTTCCAGCTTGGTAGTATTTACAAATAACCTTACTGAAAGTGTTTTTAGTTTGTTTGAATAAAGATTAAGGTATGTTAGACTATGCAAGTTTGCAAATAGTCTCACATCCAATGTAATCAGTGCATTGTCATACAGATAGAGCACTTTTAAACTGTGCAGGTTATCAAAAATGCCTGCATCAAGAGTTGTTATTTTGTTAAAATCCAGATGCAGGTGAATAAGGTTGTGCATGTTTGCAAAGAGTGTTACATGCAATGTGACTAGTGCATTGATACCGAGATCAAGGCGTTCCAGTTTTTGCAGGCTATCAAATATCCCTGCTTCAAGTGTAGACAGTTTGTTGTTATGTAGAAGAAGTTGAATTAGATTTTGCAAGTATCTAAAGAGTCCTACATCCAGTGTGACCAGTGCATTGTCATGCAAGATGAGGTATTCCTTCTTGTACAGGTTATCAAATAGCCCTGCATCAAGTGTGACCAGTTTGTTGAAATGAAGGGAAAGGCGAATTAGATTGTGCAAGTTTGTAAAGAGCCCTACATCAAGTGTTACCAATGCATTGTTATACAGGACGAGGTATTTCAGCTTGTACAGGTTATCAAATAGCCCTGCATCAAGTTGGGACAGTTTGTTGTTATATAGAAGAAGGCGAGTTAGATTGTGCAAGTTTGTAAAGAGCCCTGCATCTAGTTTGACCAGTGCATTGTCATGCAGTATGAGGCTGTTAAGTTTATGCAGGTTATCAAATGTCCCTGCATCAAGTGCTGTTAGTTTGTTAGAATGTAGATAAAGGTCCAAAAGATTGTGCAAATTTGAAAGTAGCCCTATATCTAATGTGACCAGTGCATTGTCACTCAGAATTAACCATGTCAGATTGTGCAAGTTGTGAAACATCCTAGCATCTAGTATTATGAGTTTATTTGATGATAAATTAAGACCAAGCAAATTAACAAGATGAGAAAAGACATCATATGGTAGAGTAGTGAGGAAATTAAAGCTCAAATCAAGGTCCCTTAGTTGTTTGCCAATGAACATAAATGTTTCGTGTAGTAGTGCCAGAATTCCATTATTACTGAAATCTAAAGTAGAGACATCACTTGTAAAAATAAGATATCTGATATTGTTCTTGCTTAAAACTTTTGAACAATTGTAGATTACTTGTCTGTCTGTGAGTATACACAAACATTCCTTTGGGCATTGTAAGTTGCATCGCAGAATTTCACGACCATATTTATCATATATTTCATTACAGTAAATAACTGACCCAAACCTCTTTACTTTTGTACAAAGTGCTGTCTGACCTTCAAGGGCACCTACCTCATCATCTTGGTTGTCATATTCATTGCATCTAAGAGGGTGTTCCTCGTTCACTGTTGCAGCTTGTAAAACTACAGTGATATTCCCACGAAAATGCAACTTGATTGGTTCATATCCCAGATTTATCATGCATGGCTTGTTAGACAATTCCATCAATGCAAGATAGCGATCTGAACATGAACCAAGTTCTCCCATTTGCTGTCCAATTCGTTCCAGATAAATGTAATCTGTAACCAAAATGTCTCCAGCAACAATGGACAATGTCAATACCTGTGATGAGTTGTCTGGTGTGATGCTAAGACTACAAGCATGAGCCTGATTGCCATATACAGTTACATTGAATTGAATATCTGTTTTATTCACATCTTCAAAGGAACAATACGAAAATGGTAAAGGAGATCTATCATATGCGCCAAGACTTAATGGTGGTGGTAAAATGATGGTGAGAGCCATTAATATGATCAGCATGAGGACCTTTGAACTATGCATTTTTCACAACTGATAAAACGATGCAATGGTTCAGGATGGTAAAATCAATTTGTTTCAGTTGATAAGAAATGATAGTGGTTCCAAGTTGTATACAGATGTCGTGAGTTATTTCACATTCCAAGCTATTCTCTGATGGTGCAATATGCTAAGAGTGGTCTTAATGATTCAAATAATTCTACAATGATAAACAAATTTATCAGATATGCAAGTATGTGTCTAGCATCATCCAAATACTGAACAAGATTTGAACAAAAGTTGAATGCCTAATTGAGGGCTGCCAATGCTGTTTGTTGTTATCTCCAGTTGTCTGTTGACAGTCCGTTGGTTACACACTGTTTTCAATGATTTGACCAATTTATTGTGATTCCATATAGCAGTCTACCATTCTTTTTAGTTCATTGTTGTAGATTGAATGCCTGACATATCCCACTTGTTATGTGCAACCACACCTTGCTCTTTGAAATTGCAGTGTCACAATCAACTTAGTTATACATAGAGTTTAATGTGTGTATAGCAAAAAAGTGATATTTTCAATTATAACGACATCTCAATCTCATTTCGGGTGACAAAGTTCATTATCACATATCTTATATAGGTAAAATTGAAATATTTAAAGATGAGACTGATTAAGTCATTTATTTTCTCTAGCTTCAAATTTCATTATATGACACTCAATTTAGCAATATGATATAACAGGAGTCATAGTGTTAAGCCTAATCAACTAATTGATTTTAGTATCATTCTCTTGTTTCAGTTCTTTTAACCATGTAATCATGCCAACATATCAATTTCATTTCAATTTA